>JAYMTA010004414.1:0-12661 GCA_036897625.1 Pelargonium cotyledonis | reverse complement strand
GAACTTTCTAATGAAATTATAAATTTTTCGGTGAATATGATAATCATGTTCAGGATGAAAAAGAGGTAATTGATTAAAGGGTAATTTTGACATTTTAAAAAAAAATTTAATTATATGTTGGACACATATTAAATATTTTAGAATATTATATTAATTTTGAAAAATTTTATTTTATATATTTTAAGATAATGAAAAGTAACGAACCATATTTTTGAGCAAATACGCTTAAAAGGTGCATACTTCAGGTATACACTTGTAATTTTCCCCAAAATTAATGAAGGCATCGTCCAGTTACATTAACAAGCATTTTCTTCTGCAGCTTTCACAGAAGAAGAAGAAGAAGAAATGTCCAAAGTTAAAATAGTATAAAAGGCCACCTCGAGAGGCAAATGGAGGAGGTGTCGAGTTGACGGATTTACCCAAAACAGTGATGCATTACTCAAAACCGAACAGTCGAAGAGCCAAGGGCAATTACAGTCATTGCAACAGAAAATCTTCAGTTTCGTTGTTCAAACTTTTCTGCCAGAGCCTTGGCGGCTTTTATATTATTGTCCTCCGTCTCTCTCCACCTCTCTACACATTTTCCAGATATTTTATTCTTCTCCAACTCTTAATTTTATTATTTTATTGGGTTCATTTTGATGATTGCATCTGGGTTAGGTTGAACTGGAGCAAGCTCTTGATCAATTGGTCAGCATCACTTCTCTGTCAAATCTGTCATTGAAAATCTACTGCTATACCCTCTCATTTTGGGTTTGATTCTTGTTTGTATTGCAGGCCAAAAGCTGCAAGCTTTGATCCAGAATAAGGTGAGTCAATGATTCATCTGTGGTATTTATCAGTTGGATTTGCAGTGATTCATGCAAATGTACGAAATTTGTGTGTAATTTGAAAATTTTGTTAATGGGTTTGAGTTTTGGTCATGGTTTTGGTGGGACATCTGTTGGGTTTTAAGTAAATTCTACTATTTTCATTGTTTGAGTACAGTTTCTTAGTATCTGGTTCATGGTATTGAATTGTTGCTGATGTTGTATGAAGTTGGTCCAATTGGATGAACTAAAACAGGAGATGGGTTAATGTTAATTTGCATAACTAATTTCAATTTTAATTTTTGCAGAAGAGGCTTATGAGATGATTTTTTCTACTCAGAAATGGAAATGCTCATGGTCGCTGGTGGCAACTGCTATCTCGATTCTGGCATTTGTCTCCATAGTTCATCTATTTTTGTTTCCTTTGGTGCCTTCTTTTGATTACTTTAGTGTTAGGCAAATCCAGAGTCCTTGTATTCCAATTAATGGTTCAACTGAAGCAGCTACTGCCCATATCAGAGGAAGTCTGCCTCTGGCTCTAGAATTAGTTAAAAGGTTTCCAGCTGATTTGCACAAAGCAGTAGTTTATCGTGGTGCGCCATGGAAAGCTGAGATTGGACGGTGGCTATCAGGCTGCGATTCTGTAACCAAGGAAGTCAATGTCACTGAGGTGAGGAGAATTTAGAGTTTACTTATTTATTTATGCTATCATAGTAGTTCCTACCATTGAATAATTAATCCACGGTCTGAAGGGGGCATAATTTCATTGTTTACCTGTTTCTACAAATACCCGGAGAGAGGAGCGTGGGTTCCTCATTATGTAATAAATGTGTGTTTAACCTATGTAGCTGTTGCACATGTTAATGAGTTTTTGGGGATTGTACTCATTTCTTATTATGCATTTAATCTTTTGTTTTCTTCTTATATTCACTTTTTCCCTCTTATTTTCACATCCTGAGATTTTTTGCTATAGGATTTATGTAGCTAACCCCAACATTGTTTGTGAAATGGTTTGGTTGTTGGTTGTTGGTTGTTGTTGCTGCTGCATTTATACACATGAACACACAACATCTCTTAGTTCATAGTTGCCTTATAAATGTGAAGTTCTATAATTTGTGCTAATTCCCAAAATGAGATTGGGTTTCAAATCTTGGCCTAGCAAAAGCACTACACCACACCATATCTCAGGGTTCTAGTTCTGTTAGTTTTGAACTCCTTGTGGAAAATAACTAATGCTCTTGGCGTTTTGACTGTTTAGAACATAATTCTTAATTTGGCAGATTATAGGTGGCAAGGGCTGCAAATATAACTGCAGTGGTCAAGGTGTTTGTAATCATGAATTGGGACAATGTCGATGCTTTCACGGGTTTAGTGGTATGTATTTTGTTTATTCATTTCATTTCATGCCATATTATTTATTTATTTATTAAGTGTCATTTAGAAAATATTGTTGTCATTGTGTTATCTATACCATAACCATGACATGCAAGTCTTATCAGTTGCGCCTTTTGACCCGGGTCAAACTCTACATGACAATCCGGTCTTCATATCCACATGTTAGGGTAAAATGTTTCTGAATATGGGGGTCTTGATCCAGGTCCTGAAATACAAGGAACACACCATTAGGCAGAAACCCGGGGAGTGTGCCCGTGAATCCACCTCAAGTGTGAGAATGAGATCTTTGTCATGGGGGTTCTAACCGACACCACCAATTTAGAGAAAACTGTAAAGATAGTAAAGAGAGAAGTTGAGAATGAATTGCAAGAAGTCCCTTCTCCCGTTAAGAGACTGGATATTTGTACGTACAAACCAAGGCCGATGATGTGGCAACGTGTGATTGTTCAGTGAAGATGTGGGACCTGTGATGAACTCTTGGCTCTTCCCCAACGTTCCCTTCCTAAGAACCCAATCATGTTTTGAGACCTTCACTTACCTTCGGGGAGTAGTGCAAGGTGACTTGAGTTTCTGGAAGCGTCTTCCACCTTGGAATGATTGCCCTAGTGTCTTGTGTGTGGTAGAAGCGACACAATTTTGTTAACCTTCTCGAATGTAGGGTGCGCGGGCTTGTTGACTCTCTTTAGTGTGTGCATAGGATTGGCTTTCCTTGGCTTAGGCAACCTTGCTCTCGGGTTATCTTGAGAGCGTGCCTAAAAGAGGAGAGCCTTGTGGAGGGGAGGCTCCTAGCCGACCTGGCTCTTGGGCTATCTTGAGGACTTGCCTTGGATGAGCCCCCTTAAGAGTGAACTTTGGACTGGGGGAGATAGCCATGAGGTGAGTGCGGCCGAGAAAACGTGCGGGCAAGTGAAGTTTGGCAAGGCGGGTTGCGCTATGCTCTGGTCAATTGGGCAGGGCGAGCTCGCAACAGAGTGAGCGGGTGAGGCATTGAGGCGTACAACCCCGACTGGGAGACTTGAGGTGTGGGCAAACATCTTTGGGGCGAGGTGAGCTTCCTAGAAGCGAGGTGGGGCGACGCAACTCCGCGCTGTAGTGCGCGGCTCCGACTTGGAGGCGTGAGGCATGGACGAGCTTTATGGAGCGTACTTTCTTTGGGGAGTAGAGACGGGGTGCGGCACGGTGGCGGGCGACTCTGCCCTATCTCTTCATGGTTATCTCGCATCCGAGCTGTCTTGCTTTGGAGAGTTGAGGTGGTCACGTGAGATGTTCTACCTTGAAGGTTTGAGGCAGGGTGCCTTGCTACAACGTGGGCCAGCACTGCAGCACGCAACCCTGCCTCAAACTCATGAGGCGAGCTTTGTTCCTTAGCACGCCAACCAACCTGATTTCGTCTGAACCTCTTCCGGATGTTGAGGTGGCCATTTAGTACATGCGCCGACCTCCAGTTGACCAAATTTATTTATGGAATCTTGTGCGTAATCAGTTTCTTTTACTCGTTTATTCTATTGGTATCTTCGAGGGTTTGATTTTCTTCATTTAATTTTTCTGCTAATGATTATAGATTTGATACTGGCCCATTTGCTCTATCTTCTTCATGTTCGTTTTATGATCTTTTGTTTCTTGGGCCATAATATCTGTTGTTGCACAGGTGAAGGATGCTCTGAGAGGCTGTCACTGAAATGCAACCTCCCAGCATCCCCAGGGGAACCCTATGGTCGTTGGGTTGTATCAATTTGTTCTGCTCACTGTGATACAACAAGAGCAATGTGCTTCTGTGGAGAAGGCACAAAATACCCAACCCGTCCTGTGGCTGAACAATGTGGGTTTCAATTAAAGTAAGATTACTGCAGTTCCGGAAACAAGTTTTTAATTGTATGTTTTCTTACTCCTAAATCTTATACATGTTGCAACTCTTTACTATCCTTTGCAGCTTACCTTCTGAACCAGGTGCTCCCCCACAGACTGATTGGTCCAAAGCTGACCTGGATAATCTCTTCACAACAAATGCTAGCAAACCAGGATGGTGTAATGTTGACCCAGTTGAAGGATATGCCGCCAAGGCAAGGTATAAAGAAGAATGCCACTGCAAGTATGATGGTACCATGGGGCAGTTTTGTGAAGTGCCTGTGCAATGCAGTTGTATCAATCAGTGCTCAGGACATGGCCATTGCCGTGGTGGGTTTTGTCAGGTAATGGTTTTCAATTAATTTACAATCTGAATATCTGATTCTCTGACTTCTGAAATTTCTTAAATAATAAAAGACTGCTCAGTCTGTTGATTCTAACATTAACGATCTTTACTACTGGAGTTAGCTGGAAGTTTGGCAAATTGGTCAAAATATATTAGTAAGAGATCAGGAGTCTCGATCAAAGGGTTATTGGTTGAGAGTGAGCCACCTCATTTAAATTTCTTGGTTCCAACAGGGTTCCCGAGCCCACTATTTCTCTCTATTAGTAATACACTAATAATACTCATTATATTTCTTGGTAATTAGAAGTAATCATGAATAGCTGCATTTTAGGCAATAAAATTAGTTTAGCTTTACTTGAAGCGTCAAACAAATAGTTTTCTTGGATTTATAAAAGTTCTTTGTGATTTTCTCCATTTTATATAGTCAATGCTTATTGCCATGAAAGTCAAATATTGATTTCAACTATTTCTATGGCACATTTTCAGTGTGACCATGGCTGGTATGGAACAGACTGCAGTGTTCCATCTATTTTATCATCTGTAAGAGAGTGGCCTCAATGGCTTCGACCAGCTCAGTTTGAAATTCCAGACATCACAGAGAATCTTATCAATCTCAATACTGTAGTGAAAAAGATAAGGCCTCTGATATATGTTTACGATTTGCCCCCAGAGTTCAACAGTTTATTGCTTGAGGTGAGAATGAGCAATATTTGTGATTTATTGGTACATGCTTAGAGTATGCTTATGTTCTCATACTTCTTATTGGTCATGCTAGGGGCGGCATTTCAGGTTTGAGTGTGTTAATAGACTCTATTTAGAAAAAAATCAAACTATGTGGACAGATCAACTGTATGGCTCTCAGGTATATATTAACCTAATATTGCTTCCAGTCAGTTGCAACATCAACTAATCAGAATTTGGTGTCTTTACTACCATTGCTTGCAGATGGCTCTGTATGAAAGTATCTTAGCCAGTCCGCATCGAACACTAAATGGTGAAGAAGCTGACTTTTTCTTTGTACCCGTTCTTGATTCTTGTATTATAACTCGTGCAGATGATGCACCTCACTTGAGTATGGAGGTATACTTCCTATACCAGTTATTTAAGTATTATTTTATTTATTCTATAAAAAAAGTGTGTAGTTACAAATGTTTATAACATTATTCTTGCTTAATACTCTGTGTTTGTACATAAATAATTATGCTTTTGAGTTTTGCCAAATAAAATCTTCTTTACACTTATATCCTCCTTGTAACCTCAACAGTCAGGTCCTATTGATCCTTGGATTGGTAGAGAAACTTGACAACAACTATATTCTTATGCAATTTTGTTATCTATTTCTTCATATTTTCATGTATCTATTTAAATTTTGGTTAACTGTAAACGTGCTAATATATTTTATGTTTGGAATGGTATTTTAGGAACATATGGGCTTGAGGAGTTCTCTCACTTTAGAAATCTATAAGAAGGCATATGGTCACATTGTCGAGCAATATCCGTATTGGAATCGTTCTGCAGGAAGAGATCACATATGGGTATGATATAAATGAGCGATTTTGATTTATTTAGTATAGAAAGTTGAAGAGTGATTGTGAATTGTCCTTTCCTGAAAATAAGCTACTCACTATAAGTATGCTAATGTTGTGACCCTCTAATCTGAAGGCAGGTTTTTTCATGGGATGAAGGTGCTTGCTATGCTCCTAAGGAGATATGGAACAGCATGATGTTGGTGCACTGGGGAAACACAAATTCAAAGCATAACCATTCAACAACTGCCTATTGGGGAGACAATTGGGATGGAATTTCTTCTAGTAGAAGAGGCAATCATCCTTGCTTTGACCCCAAAAAAGATCTTGTGCTTCCTGCTTGGAAAGTCCCTGATGCCAGTCCCTTGAGCTTGAAGCTTTATGCTAGGTATATTTCCAATTGAAAGTATTACCCTGTGATCTCTTCTTGCGTCATATCTTTTCCTTAAGTAAAATGTGAACTAGTTTCAGTATACACAAGTAAACATAAATAATGGGATCTATCAATTTTACTATTTCAGACCCCGTGAGAAACGAAGAATACTGTTCTACTTCAATGGAAATCTAGGGCCAGCTTATGCAAATGGAAGACCGGAAGCTAAGTAAGTTAATGAAATATCTGTTTTTATCATTTTGATATATCTCGTTAGTTGGCTTGAAATAAAGCATGGGAAATCTCTCTAGGCGGACCACAATAAGTTGCCTATATCTGTTTCCTGTCCACTTCAATATTATTTATATTGAAAAGTTTTGTGAATAGCAGCCAGATAAGATTAATGATCCCTATCTATGTTTGACAAATCACAAAACGATTTGTCTGATTAGGCTCTTGGTGCTCCAAATAACTGCAGATTACTTAATATATAATTCTACAAACTTTAGAAAATAATTAATTGGTGGTTTGCTGAACATGTGCAGTTATAGCATGGGTATCAGACAGAAAGTGGCAGAAGAGTTTGGATCAACCCCTAACAAGGAAGGGAAGCTTGGGAAGCAGCATGCAGAGGATGTGATCGTGACCCAACTACGCTCTGAAAATTATCACGAGGAATTGGCCAGTTCTGTTTTCTGTGGGGTATTACCTGGAGATGGTTGGAGTGGTCGTATGGAAGACAGTGTTCTGCAAGGATGCATCCCTGTGATCATTCAGGTATAGTGATTCTGTATCTTGCTTCCTAGCCACCTAATTGCCCTGAGAACATCCACCAATTTGTTTCGTTTAGCTTATTATAAGCATTAAATTCCTTATTTATGATTGCAAGGAGAAGGTTACAGCTATGTGCAATGTGCTTATGGCTTATGAGTATGGTTTCAGAGTGATTTCTGGACCTCTTGTCTGTTAGTGATCGTCTAATTCCGTCTAGAATCCAATAATTTCAATCATAGGTGCTATATCAAGCTTTAGGTGCTATATCAAGCTTTATCAACAGCCAATACATGTCAAACTCAAAGGCCATAAATCTTCAAGCGTTGGCTTATTTGGTTGGAATTTGTTTTTTATTTATTTGTTGTGCTTACAGGTTGAATCCAAAAGGAAGTTATTTTTCTTTTACAATAAGAAAGACATAAAATAGTTAGTTATGTAGCTTTCTCAAAAGATAAAACTTATTTCTTTAGAGAGGAGGTATTTATGCTCTAAAGAAAGCTTGAGCTCTCACTTCTTGGGAGAGGGGACCAAGTCTCTATCTTACCAGCTTATTTTTGTTTTATATATGTACCAAGTCTAGAAATCCATTAGTTTTGTTGAAGTAATCTACATTGAGAAAATGTGAAATTTAGAGACCACTTGATACACTAGTTGAGCCCTCTACCTGTTAGCTCAGGCCTTTGGGTTGGAGTTAAGCTTAACAAGTTTCACATTTAAAGAATCTCTTGTGCATTTCACTGGATTCAAGTTATAATTACTGTACAGTTCTATTAAATGCTTCTTGTTTCATTGTAGATCAACCATTTGGATTCTTCACCTCTGATATCTGACGACCATAACCCTGTCTTGATATTTTATTTTCCTATTCAGGATGGGATTTTCTTGCCATATGAGAATGTTTTCAACTATGAAAGCTTCGCTGTTCGGATACCTGAAGATGAAATTCCAAACATGCTAAAAATCCTTCGGGTATTTTTTCTTCTTTAGGTATTGTGAATGTGATAGGGAGCAACGAAATCCTGGGAATGCTGGGTTGCTGATTGGTTAATGCTTAAATCATGCAGGGGTTTAGTGAGACAGAAATAGAATTCAAGTTATCAAATGTACAAAAGATCTGGCAGAGGTTCTTGTATCGCGATTCTATTTTGCTAGAGGCCGAGAGGCAGAAGAAGGCTTTTGGTCATGTAGAGGATTGGGCTACTGAGTTCCAGCGGCTAAGTGAAGATGATGTCTTTGCTACATTTATACAGGTGTGCTTTCTTACGTGCTAAATTAAATTGTCTACCCAGACTTCCCTACGCCATTTTACCCACTTCTAAGTTTACTAAGATCCGATCTCCGTTCTCCGTTCTCCGTTCTTTACACACCTTAAGGAGGAGGGAGGTCTAGAGTGATTTCGTGGATATAAATGGATAAAGTGGATCTCCCGCATTTCCATAGTATTCCCACAATGCTTATTTCTCGCTAAAACAGGTGGTTGGTTAGCATTGTGAAGAGAAATACCGATTAAGGGAATTTTGGTCTAGTTACTTGCAGAATATCTGTATATGTAAATCTCAATCTGAAATGCACATATGCTATGATTATGAAAGCTAGGCTTATTGATTGAGTTGACACAGTTTTTATGAATCTGTTTTGAGGCACCTGACATGGTATTGTGTTTACAAGGTTTTGCATTACAAATTGCACAATGACCCTTGGAGGCGAAAACTCGGTCAGTCGAATAAGGAATTTGGGGTACCACAAGAATGCTTAATGACAAATAAATGAGTACCTGTATTTGTATAGCTCAGAACAGAACTTTTGAAGAGATTGATGATGCCTAGGAAAGGACTGTGAAGACAAAGAATCAAACATGGCCATTGCATTTTCATCTTCTTCAGTGAACAGAAATGGCATCTTCTGGTGAAAGCCAAGTTTTGTGACAGGCACACCAACCTCCAAAGGGCACACACATTACACATACACTTTACAAATACTTGATGGGGTATGAGATTTTGTCTAGCTTTTTTGGTTTCTTCTTCGTCTTCTTCATTATTGTAAGACTTCAGTTCACTAGTGAAAATTTCGAGTGTTTTAACAATTTTTCATTTTTATATGGATTATAAGAAAAGTATACTTTCTCATATCATTCTAAAAGGAGTAATATGGGCATTAGTTGACTGATATAACTTTATATCAGTTGCACTAATGAGGTGATAACAACTCATTTAAAATCATGTATCTGGACGGGTCGCTCCGCTCTCACAAATTTACTTGGGTGGGTATAAGTGAAATTTGATGAGGTGTCATCCTTCATTGACTTGGTCAAGTTGCAACTGATATAAAGTTATATCAGGCAACTGATACACATTTTACTCTTCTAAAAGCACATCTCCTAAGTTGGAATTGGAACCACAATTTTTGTGTGGGTAAACTACTAGTTTTATCCCGTTGTGGTAAGTGACAGGACAATCCTATCACCCATCTTTATATGTAATATGAGTTGTCAACTGAGTCACACTCCATTGCTAATAATATGATTTAACTTTATCACAATCGAAAAGACTTTCTAACAATTCAACAAACAAATTACGTCACTTAATAAACTTTACAGTAATGGAAATGGAACAAATAAAGTAGTAGTATATGCTTGATAAATTCTTTAATTATGCAAAAATCAACATATATATGTGTTGAGGTTGGTGAGGTAGCATTAAGAGTTGCCAGCTCATCAACTTAACACTTTCAAGCTCTCTCATTGCATGACTTTTGGTTTTCTATAGGTTACAAAAACTCACCCCCACTAACTAATAATAACAACTAATACATTAAGCTATAATAATCACTATTATATATAGGATATAATACAATAGATAAAGACCATTTCTCTAAGCAAAAATCAATTTCTTTAGTTAATATAAGAGTTTCAAGAATTTGAAAGATCACGTTATTTTTTTCTTTTATTCATCTATAAATTTCAATGTTTCTCATACTATTTTTTTCATCTTTTCTTCTAATTTCTTAAGTTGCAAAATTCTCTCCAATTAACCATAGGGTAATGTGCGGTGTGCCGAACAAGATGGATGATATTCTATGGAGGTCCAAATGATTCCACGAAAAGAATAATATTCATTCGTGCCTTTGATGATGAAAGGTTATTTTTTTCAATTTCGTTTAGTTTTAGTAACTTTTTTTTTAATTTGGACAAGTTTGGATATTTTTTGTTTTATCTATAGGTTAACACGTTCGAAGGCATATTCAATTGTAGTATTTTATGCAAAAAATTGTGTTCATTTGTCAATTTAAGTATTCAACAACATGATTTAGAGTGTAAAATGTGAAATTTGATTTATGATATTTAGTTTGTATATATGAATGAGTTAAATCTTTGTTAAATTTTTATCTAATCAAATAAACAATTCTTAATTTTTTATTCTTCTTCAAAATTTCAAAATTATTAATTAATTGGTATAAAAAAAACACTAGCAAATTAACAACTTTTCTATATGAATTTTCTAATTTTATACATGTTATTCTATTGTACTTTTAATTTTCATTCTACTATAATTTTCATTTATGTTTTTTTTACAGGTTTATTAAGAAAATGCAATCTACTCATAAACGAAAGACATGGACATCTCAATATATTTTCCAAACCAATATGCAATAAGTTCATAGGATCCATTGTATTTTTATAAATTGTAAATTTCAGTATCTTATCATAAATATTTGTACTAGAAATGAAGTGAGAAACGTACAGTGAAAAAGAGTTGTGATAGTGTCCGATCAACTAACATCTTTACTTTAACATAACGATAATATTCTATGATTCTTCTACCAATAATTACTAATTTACAATAAAAGAATTCTACTTCTTAACTTGATGCAATTTATTTTTGTCCACGAAGATCATATTTTGATTATTATTTTATTTATAAAAAAAAACTAAGTTCACAAAATTTTTGCTTATGAAAACATATAAAAATATCAAACCAAGTGACTATAATTTATAATAAAAAAATTGTATCTTCATATTTGTGTACACTTATCAAGTAAGATATATTTATCAATGTTCTCTTTATCAAGTAGAATGAGTTGAATTGATAGTGGAGTACTTGCATTGATCTACTGCAATTTGAAATTCAAAATGCATGAAATTTCAATGGTATCGAAAGGAATATGCTGAGTGTACATGCAAAAAAAAAAAAAAAAAAAAAAAAAAAAAAAAAACTAAACAATCTATAGAAATATTGTTGTCACCTTAAATTTATATAAAGCAATTATTAAAATTTTAAAATGTAGTATATGTCTTACATTTTTAAATAACATTTTTTTTTTGACATAAACCATAGAAATTATTACATTAAATTCCGTTAAAAAAATAACATAAAATTCTTTTATTTACCACAATGTTTTTAAGGAGAATAAAGCAATAACCACATGTGGTATGTAATTTTTTGGTTTGATTCTTTTCTTAAACTTATTCTTCTTCTAAATTTTGTAATGTTTACATATTTTTTAAGCTTAATAATGACTTAAAGTATCATTTTTATTCTTATTATATGCCAAAATAAATATATACACATTTATAATTAAGAGAAAAAAAACATTTTTATAGTATTTTAATTTGGTGAAAAAAATAACTCATAACTTTATTTTATTTTTGCATATTAGTAATTGTAAATCATCAAGACTCATTGACTTTTCTTCTTAAAAAAAAAGAGACTCTTGACTTAACCATATCTTTATGCAAGCTTTATTACTAATTACTAATAAAATTGCTTAAATTGTTCATGTGCCAGATTTCATAAAAAATTGCTCATCTACCAACAATATATTACTAATATTTTTCTTCGTACTATCATTATAACATATAATTACTATTCAACTCCTCATGTGTTAATTGTCAATATAACAATGAATAAATATTAATGACATTTGTATTGCTACTGTTACTACTAGATTATGAATTGTTTATAAAATTGACTTATTATATTCTTGGTCTTTATTATACTAATTATGAAAAACTTTATTTTTACCATCATTACTATTATAACAATTGCTAATAGTCTTATGAATAGTATCAATTTCAATGTAACAATTACTAATAAAACATATTTATGTTCACCTTTTAACTTATCATGTGCTAACTATTAATCACATTTATTAACAGTCTTTATTTTACCATAATTATTAACGGGTAGTGATCTTATTTATATTTACACATATATACTATTTATCATGCAATTATTTTTTAATAAAATATATTATGTTATAATAAAGGGAGGTGATAAATCCACCATATGAAAAGGATAAATCCACCATTTTTATACTGTTGAGACAAAAATACCCTTTCCATCTAATTACTCTAGTATTTAATGCAACAATTTATATTTTACTTTCTTAAATTTGATGCAAGTAAGTCTATTGAATAATATATACTTACAGTTTAGTTTTTTTTTTTTATTTATAATATGTTATAATCCTTCAAAATATGTATTATATTAGAAAATACATATTAACAAATCTATTAGTATAAAAAATTAAGTGAATCTTTGTTACAGTGTAATAAAAAATAATAATAAACAACAAATATTGTTCAAAACTTGTC
>JAYMTA010004413.1:0-12664 GCA_036897625.1 Pelargonium cotyledonis | reverse complement strand
GTTCTTATTGGTCCAAAATTAATAAAATAATACAAAATGACTATTTTGCCCCGTGTAAATTAATTAGTTTTGAACCAATAAAAATGTGACACGTGTTCTTATTAGTTTAAACTAATATTAAAATATTAAAATATGCCACGTCAGCGCCACATAGTTAAATAAATAAATAAATAATATAAAGTAAAATGCAACGCGGGCGCCACGTCAGTGACACTAACGGTTCCGTTAACTATAACTAACGGATGAAGCTTGTTGATCAATTAATCAAGAGTCCGGGTATTACTAGAGCTAACTTCTTAGTCGAGGGACCTGTGCAGTGACTATCGAATAGATGGGGGGGCTGCAGAGTATTTAACCCAAATGAATATAACAAACAAACGTATTTTTGCTCAAACAACCTTAGAATTTTAGAGTAAACACTCTAGAAAGCTTCATGAGTCGTCTTCAATTCTTCGGAAGACCCCAATTTCATTTAAGCTAATTAAGAGTGCAAAATATTTGATATAACCCCCAAAGGTCAATCTGTCTGCCATCTCAATTTCAACAAAAAAAGTCATTTCGACACCCGAACTTTTTTTGGACAACCCATTTTAAGTCTCAGGGCTTCTAATGTGATTCAATGTACCTAAGAAATATTAACACACCCAAACTCACATCAAGAGATTCAAGTGAAAAAAAAAAAACTAAAAATAAAGAAATTAAACTTATATTAACAATATGCGAATGTGGCTAATATTTTATTAATTACATGTCATGTCACCTTTAAATTGCCACGTCATCAAGATTGGAGGGAAATATTAACTGTTGTTACATGGAGTACTACTTAAGTTATGGAAAGTTTCAAGTAAGTGCTAATTAAGTGACATTTTGAAATTAGCTACTAAAACTATTTTATAATAATTTGATGACTAAATTGACTATTTTTTCTACATATTAATATTGAATAAATATATACATATTTAATAAAAAATCTAAAAAAATTGCTAAAGAATTTTGCACATATACACCGAACGAATTAATCGAACAATAACACAAGTACAATGAAAAGATATTGACATACAATTTCAGTTGAGAACGAACACTTTCAGATCATTGTTAAGAATTTTGCTTGCATCTTGAATTCTTGAGTCCGAATTATCTAGTACATATGAACAATATTAGAGGGAATTTGTAGCTAGCTCGTGGGAATATGAAAAACAACAAAACAAACACCATTAAAAAGCCCAAACTTTTCGAATTACATCAACAATTTGCTACTTCTGAAACTCCATCAGCCAAACATGATACGCATAACATACAAGCTGACAACAAGAAAATCCGGACTTGCGCGCCATGGCCTCGTACTCTTTTTGGGTCCTCTCCATTCCGGTGTGTTGGGTTAACATGAACAAATTAGACTCAATAACTATGGTTGATGTAAGACTACCATCAAGAGTTTCCGAGTATAATGATTTCATAATAATCACCTTCCCATTTTCCAGGAGAGCTTCAAAGCTATTTCTTGAAACTTGAAGCATAGTTCATCATTAAAAGCATGAAGTATCCACTGCAAAAACAATTCTCGAATTGTTATCAACTTTACTATGTGCTCATATCTAAAAAAAATGACGCGTTATTTTAACAAATTACCACGCGAAGCTATGAGAGAATCGAAAAACTGTAAAGTAGGTGTGAATAGGTTGTCAGAGTTTCGTGACTAATTATTTTGTTAGTTCAGACATTTTAATAAGAAAAAAGAAAGTAAAAACTCTCCCACAATCCTTGTATGAACCTAGTAGAAAGTAAATAAATAGAACACAACCAAGCAACTACTATATGCACAAGTAGTCACTAAGCACAACACATATAAAAGCAAGCAACCAAAATACACAAGCAATTTTTACTTGGAAAACCCAAAGCGGAAAAAAATACGGGACCGGAGTCCACCTCAAAATCTCCACTATCAACAATAATGGGAATACACAATGTTCTCTCTAAATATAACTAGAGGCATACAATCATCATATTCTTGGAATAATCATCAAGCAATATGGAAACAAAAACAAACAAGAAGTAAAGAAAATATCACCCAAAAAGATTTGTCTGCCCAAAGCTCTGTTTGACACACTTGCAGACATTCGATTTAAATTTCCTCAGGTGAAAAGGTAGATATTGATGAGGTGAAGATACTGTTTAAAAATCAGAGCAATCCAATGACTCGATCTTCGTGGATGATAGAAACAACATGGCTGACCTGTGGAAAAAAAATTCAGCAACACCTGTATCTCTTTTTTCTTTCTCTCTCTATTTTTGTCTCTCTCACATCTGATTTCCAGCAGCCAAAAACAAAGGTAAATATATCTCTAACTTACCTTAAAAGCTTATGGGCTTAGGCCTATCAAATAATCAAATAAAAAAGAATTCAACCCAACAAATCTCTCCATCCTTTTTTATAAAAAGGTGATCGTCGTCACAATGATCAAAAGACACACGTCAAGCTTCTTCCTTGGCATAACCTTTGTAAGCATGTCAGAATCATTCTAATCAGTATGGTTCTTCGAAAGCTCTAATGATTTGGAATTTGGGACATCTCTAATCCAATGGTACCTAAAATCAATATGCTTAAATCTTGCATGGAATGTAGAATTCTTACCAAGGTGTATAGCACTCTGACTGTCGCAAAACAACACATAGCGGTCTTGCTCAAAACCGAGTTCCTCTACGTATCTCTTCAGCCATAGCAACTCTTTGCAAGCTTCCGTTGTTTCTATGAACTTTGTTTCTGTAGTTGAGAGTGCAACACATTTTTGCAATCTTGATTGACATGACAAGATCCCCCGTTAAACACAATAAAATAACTCGAGGTGGATTTGCGAGAGTCAACATCTCCTACCATATATGTATCTGTGTAGCCCACTAACAAAGGTGTCTTGCAACCAAAAGTAAGCTTCATATTCAAAGTGCTATGAAGATATCTCATAATCCATTTCATCGTATTTCAATGCTCTCTACCCGAATTTGACAAATGACGGTTGACAATACCAACTACATGAGCTATATTCGGTCTTGTACATACTATGGCATGCATCAAACTTTCAAAAACTGAGGCATAAGGAACATTTATCATGTTTTCCTTCTCTTAATCACTAGAAGGGTACTGCTTTGAACTTATCTTAAAATGAGTGGCTAGAGGACTGCTAAACACTTTAGCTTTGTCCATATTAATCCTCTCGATAACTTTATCAATATACTTCTCCTAAGATAGACATTTGTCTTCCATCCCTATTTCGAGTTATCCTTAAAGCTAGGATCTGCTTTGCTGGCCCCAAGTCTTTCATAGCAAAGAACTTACTCAACTGCTTCTTCAACTCATCAACTCTAGAAGCATTCTTAACAACAATCATCATATCATTCACATAGAGCAAAAGAATGATAAAACCACCATTAAAGAAGTTTTGCACAAATACACAATGATCTGAATTAGTCTTCTTGTAGCCTTACTTCCCCATGACAGATTCAAATTTCTTATACAACTGCCTTGGTGCCTGTTTTAATCCATAAAGACTTTTCTTTAGCTTGCATACACAATCTTCATTTCCCTTAACCACAAATCCCTCTAGTTTCTCCATGTATTTCTCCTATTCAAGATCACCATGAAGAAACGTTGTTTTGACATCCATTTGTTCAACCTCCAAATCAAAACTAGTAGTTAGTCCGAGAACAACATGTATGGATGACATCTTCACAACGGAGAGAAAATTTAATCAAAATCAACTTCTTTCCTTTGATTGAATCCCTTGACTACCAACCTAGCTTTGAATCAGAATGAAGTAACATCATCTTGCTTTAACTTGTAAACCCATCGATTCTTCAAGGCTCTCTTGCTCTTAGGCAACTTCACTAAATCAAAGGTCTGATTTTCATGTAGGGATTTCATCTTTTCATTAATCGCTTCTACCCACTCCTTATTGTACTCGTCTTCCACAGCTTCTTCATAAGTTTATGGTTCACCTCCATTAGTAACTAACACATAATCAGTAAATGGATACTTTGGAGAAGGTTGATGGTTTCGAGTAGATCTTCTTAGTGGAGCTGATGGCGGAACATCAATAAGACCTTATGGTTCTGGTGGTAGATCATGTTCATCATCATTGGGTTCATGCACATCCATATCAACAATATCACCCTGAGCATCCTGAATTTTATTCTCAACTTGTACTAGAACTCATGCTGAATGAACTGGATCCAAATCAATTAGATCATCACTATACTGAAGGATTTTCTCTGTTATCTCAATATCTCTTACGGTCTGATCTTCCATGAACACAACAACACAACTCCTGACAAGTTTTTCTGAATATAATCATATAGCATGTAGCCAAGCTTATCTTGACCATACCCCAAAAATATGCAATGCTTACTTTTCATTTCTAACGTTGACCTCTCATCTTTGGGAATGCACATAAAGACCTTGCATCCAAAGACACGCAAATGATCATACGAAACATTTTTGTCACTCCAAACCTAGTTTGAAACATCATCATGTAAAACAACAGAAGGTGTGAGATTTAAAACATGAACTGTAATATTTAAAGTATCACTCCAAAATGATCTAAGCAGCTCTGCATGTGAAAGTAAGCATCTGACTCTTTCCATCAACGTCTTGTTCATTCTTTCAGTTAACCCATTTAGCTTAGAAGTCTTTGGAGGTGTCCTTTGGTGTCAAATGCCTTGCTCCTTGCAATACACATCAAAAGGACCAATATACTCACCTACATTATCTATCCTGCTACACTTGAGCTTCTTCCCAGTTTGTCTTTCAATTGACGCCTGCAACTCCTTGAACACACTCAACACTTGATATTTAGTCTTCAAGGTATATGCTCATATCTTCCTTGAATGATTATCAATGAATGTGATAAAGTGTAAGGATCCACCGATTGTCCTAATCTTCATAGGACCACAAACATTTGAATGCACCAAATTAAGTACACCGTCTTTTCGAGAAGGGGGGGGTGGGGGGGGGGTTGACTTGAATGAAACTCTATTTTGCGTTCCTTTCAAATAGTGAGAACATTTCTTCAAGTGAATGTCTTGTTTCCCAGGCAACTTCATCTTCTTGAACAACACATTCATTACTTTCTCACTTATGTGACCAAGTCTCATGTGCCATAACCCAGTAGCTTCATCATTCTTCACAACATCGACAAATTATTTGGAAATCTTCATATGTGTGCAGTACAATGATGAATGCTTCTGACCTATTTCCACTACAAGACAACCTCGAGTCAACTTCCATCTTCCATCACCGAAGTAGATGTGATACCCTACATCATCAAGTTTTCCAAGTCAGATCAAATTCATTCTCATATCAGTAACATGCTTCACATTTTTCAAGACTAACTTCATTCCATTACCATAATTCAAATGAACATCTCCAATACCAACAATACTTGATGAGACATTAATTATTGTTCATCCTAACAATCCCAAAATCACCTGGGTATATGATGCAAAATAAACTGTTATCGATGTAACATGAAAAGTGACAAATGTATTAACTAACCCAACTATATCATCACTGACAAGATTAACTAACTCACAATCAGAGACGAACATGAAATCTTCAGTGGTGCTGAATGCTCGATCTTCATTGTCACTATCATCCTTCTTTGCTTTTCTCTTTCTATTCTCATTCATCTTTTCCCTTTTCAACTTTCTACATGATTGCATGATCAGATGACCTTTCTGTCCACAATGATAACATTCCACATTTGTATATCTGCCACGAGAACTGCTTCTGTCATTGCCTCTATTTCGCAGACATTTTCTCTGACTCATCCCCCTATTCTGTACAACTAGAACATCAGAACCTAAAGATGAGCCTTGCGACTTTAACCCGATCTCTTCATTGAGAACATTTCTCTTAACCAAACCCATGGTAATAACACCATTTGGAGCAGAATTAGACAGTAAAGCCCTGAAAGTCTCCAAAAAATTTGGTAATGTCCAAAGAAGCCACAAACCTTGTATCTTATCATCAAACTTGAATCTCATTCTAACAAGTTGATTTATAATGCCTTGGAATGCATTCAAGTGATCTGTCATAGGAGTCCCATCCGGTTACTTTAGATTCATCATCTGCTTAATCAAGAACAATTTGTTGTTTCCAATTTTTCGAGCATAAAACTCATCAAGCTTGTTCCACAAGGAGCGTGCATGTGTCTCTCTACTAATATGCTACAAAAAACTATCATCAACCCCTTGCCTAATATACCCACAAACTTACCTATGCAAAATAGTCCATTGTGAATTAGTCATATCAGCGGGCTTATATGTAGCAAACACAAGTAAATAATAATCTTTCACATAGAGAAGGTCTTCCATCTTTCTCTTCCATACATGATAATTCAAACCATTCAAATTCATCGTTCTACTTGTATTAGTTTCAATTGTTCAAATAAGTCACACAACAACCTATCACAACCAATGACTTTGACTACTATGTTGGGAACAAAATGACGGAAAATCCCACAATTCTTATATGAACCTAGTAGGAAGTAAACAAATAAAGCACAACCAAGCAACCACTTTATGAACAAGTAGTCACTAATCACAACACGTATATAAGAAAGCAACCAAAAGAAGATAAACAATTGTTACGTGAAAACCCAAAGCGGGAAAAACCAAGGGACCAGAGTCCACCTCAAAATATCCATTATCAACAATGATGGGAATACACAATGTTATCTCTAAATATAATTAGAGGCATTATATTCTTGGAATATTCATCAAGCAATATGGAAGCAAGAACAAACTAGGAGTAGAGAAAATATCACCCAAAAAGAGTCGTCTTTCCAAAGCTCCGTTTGACACACTTGCATACCTTCGATCGGAATTTCTTCTGATGAAAAGGTAGATATCGACAAGCTGAAGAATTTGTCAAAAAATTAGAGCAGTCCAACAGTCCGATCTCCATGGATGATCGAAACAACGTGGTTGAACTGTGCAGAAAAAATCAGCAGCACCTCTCTCTTTTTGCTTTCTCTCTCTATTTTTGTCCCCTCTCACATCTGATTTCCAACAGCAAAAAACAAGGGTAAATACATCCCTAGCTTACACTAAAAGCTTATGAGCTTGGGCCAATCAAACAACCAATTAAAAAGGACCCAACCCAACACAAATTGATTGTGACGGGTACATGGGTTAAATTACAAAATAATGTTTTTTTTGTTGACTTGGTCGAGTCTTAACCCACATTTACAAATTGATTGCGACAAATATGTCTTAAACTGTAAAATAATATTTTTATTGACTTGATCAAGTCTCAAACCACAATTACATATTGATTGGGACATATACAAATTGCAGTGAGTTTTGCATTTCTACATCTCACAAAAAAATGGCATTGCAATGAAAATGTTATAACAAACCCACCATCAGATTTACTGGCGATTGGGCCTCCGCAGGCCATATTTCATCCGACACGTTTATGACAAAACCGGGCGTTAAACTTGAGCCCTTTTATAAACGGGCTATGCAAAACTTGCTCGATAACTCACTACATAAAAATTCGTGATATGTGACATAAATTTTGTACAAGTTTATGGATTTTAATCACAAAATATAATTTATGACGGAAGTGTGACAAAATATTTTTGTCATTGTTTTTGTTGTCACAAACAGTTGTGATAGAATCTTCCGTCACAAATATGTATGTGATAAAAAATTTCGTCACAAATGTGTGTCTGAAATATAAAATATGATTCTGTCACAATTTCTAACTGAACTGTGACGTAGTTTAATTTTTTCTCACATATTTCCGTCACAGTTTACAACTTTTTTTATTGACTAGGTGAATCTAATGGTCTAGCCGCCAATTGGCCACCCGAAAATTTTAATGTTTTTTTTAGAAAATGAAAAAAATAAGTCTAAAAAATTTAGAGACAATTTCAGTCAATAATATTTTCAGAATATTGTTAAGAAATTTGCTTGCATCTTGAATTCTTGAGTCCAGATTATCTACTACACATGGCAAACAAGAAACTGCATTTATTGATAAAGTAAATAGAGAAACATTGCATTACATAAGGAATATCTTGCTCATGGGCATATGAAAAATAACACAGCAAACACAAATTTTAATACCCAAACTTTGCAAATTGGGTTAACAATTTGCTACTTGTGAAACTCCATTAGCCAAACATGATAAGCACAGCATACAAGCTGGCAGCGAGAAAACCCGGACTTGAGCGCCATGGCCTCGTACTCTTTTTGGGTCCTTTCCTTTCCGGTGTGTTGGGTTAACATGAACAAATCCGACTCAATAACTATGGTTGATGTAAGACTACCATCAAGAGTTTCTGGATATAACGATTCCATAATGATCACCTTCCCGTTGTTCCGGAGAGCTTCATAGCAATTCTTTAGGAGCTTGATGCATAGTTCATCATTAAAATCATGAAGTATCCACTGCGAAAACAGAGATCAAAATTTTCATATTGTTATTAATTTCATTGTGAGCCCATATCTAAAAAGAAATGTTTTGTTACTTCTACAAATAAGTAGCGAAGTTATGAGGGAATCGAAAAAAACGTTAAAGTAGCTATGAAAATGTATGTAGAGGTTATAATCTTTTTGTTAGTTTATACATTTTAATAAGAGGGCAAAAGTTCTCCGTCAAAAAAGTTATTACCAATTATTCAACCAAGACAAGAAGGAAACTAATGGATCTGGGTAAGCAGTTTGCGTTTACAAATTTATTGTGATGGATATGAGTGTTAAAATGTAAGGTGACATTTTTTTAATTGGCTTGATTGTGTGTCTCAGTTTATATTTCTTTTCACTCACTGTTTTTTTCTTCTTTTAATAATTAGTATACTTTATGTAGTTATTATTTTTTCTTTTGGCATAATAATTAAATTGAAAACAAGACCCAAATAAGCCTTTTTACCTTCATGAGAATTGCATCTCCTCCTTTGGGAACACTCTCAAACATATTTCCCTCTACATGCACCACCCCTACAAACACCATGACAAGTTGAAAAGATTATTGATCACACATATATGAACTTAAACTAGCTAGCTAGAGCAATATATATGATTTGTGAGAAAACAAGGATTCATTAGTAGAGTGCCTTGATGAGAAGGTGCAACAGCTATCACATGAGGCAAGTCATAGTTGATGCCCTTGATGTGAGGAAACTTGGAGGTTATGAGGTTGAGAGTGACTCCAAATCCACCTCCAACATCAACCAACACATCTAGGTCTTGAAACCCTTTGTAAATATCAAACATCTTGTTCAAGATCAATGGTGTGTAGTTGGACATTGCTTGGTTGAATACTTGATTGAACCTCTCATCGGTTTGGCAATATTCAAATGGTGTCATTCTATAAGCTCTATTGAATGGAACACCCCCTTTTAGCACAACATCATTCAAGTGGTTCCTAAAAACAAGGATCATTACACAATCACATATATACACATTCAATAGTAAGAGTACACACATATTTCGTATTTCATATTTCATAATTCATAATATAATGTTTCATGGTTAATTTGACTAAAATAAAATAAGGAAAAAATATACATTTCCAATGAGAAAGCTAATTAGTCCACAAAGTTATGAAAACTGCATAAAAGAGTGATAAAGTTGTTGAAAAAATATCAAGACTATTTTGGGTATTATCACAACTTTATGGATTTATTTGTCATTTGTAGGTAATGTTAAAAATATAATATTCATAATGATTTTGGGTATTATGATAACGACTTTTACTGCCCCGCACATTGTATTTTTAGTCGAGTTGATATTTTAACATGACATATATCAGAGCCTATGTGACCATAACTTTACAGGTCTGAATCCCAACACTTTAAAAATTGTATAATTTTTCAAGTATATCTATTAACACTCTTTTTTTACGCCTCTCTTGCCACAACGTGAATGAACTGTTTACTATCTCTCATTCGCCCAACCTTGAAAAAGAGAATGAACTATATGTACTCTCTCTATATCCATCTTTCATCACTCCACCTACAAAACCATAGTGGACGTGCACATGATGTGGGGCGTTGAAATATAATATTAAAATATAAATAAAAGAGTTCAACTATTAGCATAAGTATTTAGTTGACTTAGTCTTCTAACAATTTTGTTTTTTTATCGGCAAAAGGTATTTTTATTTCATGTAAAGCGCAAGAAATAAAGTACAAAACTTCTGACAATTAAATCATAAATAACCATACGTACCAGCTCTGGATGGAGACCTTGTCATTGTGGTGCAAAAGGAGAGGAGCAACAGAGCCTCCCTCTCCATTTCTACCAAAGAATTTGCACATGGCTCCTGCTCTGTAAACCCTCTCAGCTTCACCATTCGTAACCTGCATTTTGCACTCAAGTACCGAGTAACTCACAAGAAGGCCCAACATTCTGTCCAACAGAGAAGCCGCATTAGGGTTTTCGGCGGAAACCCTAGTTGCTATCTCCGATCCTGACAGGAAATTGCCTTCGGATAACATGTCGATAATGTTGAGCTCCACAGCCGATTTCAGTATCATTGGGAGCACCAAAGCGTTGGACAGCTTGATGGCTTGCTTCCCCAATTCCACTTCATTTTCTTGCTGCAAATCTGGTGAAGCACAAGAGTTACCGTTTCTCATCATTTTTGTTTTTTGGTATGTATTATTTGGATGTGAAAATGTTTGTTACTGTCTCCATCTATTTATAATCAATAGGTGTAGCATTGAAAGAGTATCTACATTTAATTTTCTTCTTTCATCAGATGACACGTGGCAACCATCCAGAGCTATGATTTTGATTTCCCATGCAAAACCATACGTTACATTTGCATATACCCATGCAATAAGTTGACTTTCTTATACTATATTTTTATAACTACAATTTACACTGATAACATAAAAAATAAATTGAAATTCCGATAGGTTTGGATTACGAGAAGTTAGTGTTTTTTTTTTATAATTTGATTTATATAACAAAGTGGCTCCATATTATCCTATAATTTCACCCCATATTGTCAATAAAAAGATTCAAACATGAGATCTCAAAAAAAATATGAAACACTTCACCACTTAACCCAAGCTGGTTTGATACGAGAAATTAGTTAATGGGTTTGAATTGCAAAGATACATGGGACATTTAAGAGGCAGCTAAGCCTAAACTTTGAGTATTTTTTTGAAACATCGTAATAAAGTATGTCATTTTTTTTTTCAAAAATATAAAGTTAGGCATTTGAAAATAAAGTATTATTAAAATCACTTAAAATAAGTAATTGAAATTTAATTTCACAGCGTATGAAATGTAATTTTAGTTTTAATTCAAATTCCATAAGAGACAAAAGATCAACTTAGATATCATAAAACTTTGAATAGTTTAAATCACTGCTCAAATTAAAAATTAGTTCAATTACATACTTAAATAAAATAATTAGGTTAATTTGATGTCACACCCTTGTATTTGGCCAAACAATTGAAAAGAATCACGGCTTTTCATATCATTCCTTGCCTCGAGTTTATCTATTCTCGGACAATTTTACCTGCAAATGTGGACCGAACGTGTAAGTTATGCGACACTGCTTTGGAATCATGCTCGCACCGGTTAATATGGTGCCCCTAGACCTTTCGTGTATGGTCGTCAGTATCCAATGGTGGAATGTGTGTTCAGCATTACTTGATTCTTGCCTTTCTCTTATTGCATGTTGGTCATCAAGTTTTGTTGGCAACAAGTTGGGACGAAACATCTGGGATGCTGTTTGTATCATCACCATTTGGCATGTACGGTTGGCTCGCAACGCCTTAAATTTCCGGCGTGAATTCCCGAGAGTGGAAGACACTTTGACACGTATTAAGAGCTTCAGTTATTCTATAATTAGTTCTTGTTTAGTGTCATACTTTCATAATTTTGTTTCTTATTCATTATGGTGCTCAGACCCAAATTCTTGTTTAGACCCTTAGAGTTGAGGTTATTTTGGTTCTCAGTACTTTTATTTAACATTTGGGTTGTTATAATAAAAAGTATCGATTGTTTATCGAAAAAAAAAAAATTGAAATGACCCTCTAGTAGTTTTAATTATAGGTCCGTCCCTTGCAATTTTTTTTATTTGGTCCAAATGACCTGCTACTGTCGGTCTCGCATGGCCACGTCAACCAGAACCCCCGTTACCCATCCACCTCATCTAGCCACGTAATTTCGCCGCCATGTCAGCCACCCTATAAACCGTGTGTCCTCGTTTTGTCGATCGCAGAGATTCCTCTCTCCGGCGAAGAGTGTTCTCATGACTACATTCACGGCGATCAAAAACTTCGTGATCTTCGGCTCGATCTCATCCCAATCCATCTTGTTGAACCGCGACAGATTCAATTACTCGACTGCGATGCAGTAAATTCTTCGTTGATGATGGACTTTCTGGTAATTTTGTACAACCGAGCGCACACTCTGACATAACCGGACGAGATCATGCACTCCACTATGGTTCTCAGATCCTTCATCGTGCATGAAAAAACTTCATCCACGGCAGATTCACCAGATTAATCATTGTCGTGCTCCGGCAAAACGTTATTTTCAGAGGTGTTGGATCAAATCTACAGTAGCACTTAGTCAAGAACAATACAACCAACACACACACACAATAACACACAAGTAGGAAGAGAGGAAAATTGAGAAT
>JAYMTA010004412.1:0-12664 GCA_036897625.1 Pelargonium cotyledonis | reverse complement strand
CCCTACTCCATCTTCTTCTTCTTCAGTTGATACAGAAATTAGGGCACTAAAAATTGGGGATTTTGGCGGAGTGGGTTTGGCAGCTTCGATTCGCTCTAATTAGGAAGGTTTTTGAGGTGAAAATGAAAATCGACAGAGAATCCATCCTCACGAACTTGCAACTGGTGATAAATTCCATCCCAAAACCTACAACTTTGACAACACCAGATTTTTTAATTTCCATCTGTTATGATAAATTGAAAATGTTTATATAGTTGAAGATAAAGATGTTGAAGAAGATATATTAGGGTCTGAAACAGATATGGAAGAAGGCATTGAAGATAGTGAACTGAAAAGCATGAAATGCAGTTGTGGTTGTAGCTTTAGCAATTCATTGTTTTGGTATTTGGTTTGTTTGGTTAGTATGTGGATAGGTATGTGGTTGGGTAGTTAGGTATGCATTGAATTTGTGGTTGTTGTAATGTATTAAAGTTTGTTATTGTAATGTTTAAGTAAGGTATTGAATTGAAATGTTAGTTTTGTTTGTGATATGTTGATCAATTAATCTCTGCCATCTTGATTTCTTCATTTTTGAGTGTACCAATTTGTAAGAAATTGAACATGATCTTTTGGTTTGATAAGTGAAATGTTTAGAACAATAGTATAAAATGAAAATCTGGCTATGCAACTCTAAAATAGACAACTTTCAAATGGTTAAACATTACACCAACACATACAATGGTTTGAAATGGTTAAAGATAATATTTCCCATAAATAATTAAGCATCCAGCCTTTGGCTTTACACAAAGATGAGATAAAGGAGATTTTTTCTCCATTACATACATAATGAACTTGACCTATTACATCAAAAACATGTACTTAGATATTCATATACATGTCACAAAAGGACAAAAAAATCATTATATAACTATGTTTGTTCCCCACTTGCACTTAAACAAACCAAAAACTACATTTTCAATTCAAACAACCATTCAAGGCTGGCTTTGAGGCCCACAAGTAGGGTCTAGTTGTGGTGCATTTTTTGGTTGAGTGCTTGAGGCAACAGCTTTCCCATCTTTCTTTCCATATTGTGTTGTAAACCTTGCCTCTTGGGAAAACCTTGAAGCCCCAGCATCTACTCTTCCCTGCCCTTTTTTCTTTCCATTATGAGTTGGTTGTGTGAGAAGCTGTGAAAATGCCCACTACAACATAATGAGCAACAAACAACATCAATGAGCAATCATCCTTATGCAGATCCAGGTATTGATTGAAACAATTTTTTTTTGAAACTTACCTCATGGTTCCTCAAATCTTGTAGTTTTGCTTCAGCTATTCCAACTTTGTTGTTTGACATAGGTGGGGCTTCACTTGAGGTGGTTGACCTAGGAAGGACTTCATTGTCATACAACATTCATGTGTATGCTTAAATGTAGGTATGTGTGAAAGTAAACTTTACTATTTTCCCAGCATAGATGAGGTTGAATGTGCTTGTATGGTAGTATTTGTGCACATAATTTTCTAGATTGTCCTTGCTGCTCATTATGGAAGCCATGACATGTATGCAAGGTATCCCCTGTAATTGAAAATCTAGATAAGTGCAAGTCTGCAACATCAAGTTAACAACATATGTTTCCCCCCTTACAATCTACCTCAAACAGCCCATCCCTACTAGGCCTAACAAAGCAACCCTTGCTTTCTTCCATATTATACTGAACCATGTCCCAAATATCTGGACAAATCAACACATTATAGCCACGTAGTTTAGTTCTCCTAACATAAAACCACTTCATCAGTTTCCTCCTAATGAATTCACAAAAATATATGATCCCCAACTTCCTACCATTACCAAGCCATGCATTAAAACACTCACTTATACTATTTGTTTGACATATAGACTTTTCTCTAGGAGAGAAGAAATCCTTACACAATTGTTTTGGATCTCTTTGCCTCAACCAGACAGTTGTATGCTTGTCCATTTCCTCCATCTTTTACATTTCAGTTTGTAACATGGTTAAGGATGTATCCCTTGCACAAGTCCACATCTGGTTTCTCAACTCCTCTGACTTGAACTGGATAAATCAGTTATCATATAGGTGCCTCATACAGAAATGATGCTCCACATTAGGCATCCAATCCTTAAATATCTCAGTTAGCCCCTTTTAGAAAATAAACACAATCACAATTCAGTAATGTAATGAATAAAGCATGACAGGGTAGGTATGTGTAAATTGTAAATGTGCACAAGGAAGGTATGTGTAAATTGTATATGTGCACATGGCAGGTATGTGTAACTTTTTATTCTGCAGGGTAGGTATGTGTAATTAAAATAATACAAACTTATAAATGTGTGAACAAGTATAGTGAGTACCTTTTGCTATCAGACATTATCACCCATCCTCTCTGATCATTCCAGCCATAGTCCTCAAAAAATTTGCTCTAAGAACCATCTCTAGTTGTCCTTATTCTCTTGTTCCACAATAGCAATTGCTAATGGGAACATTCTATCATTTTCATCCCAAGCCACAACTGAGAGCACTTGACCTCCATAGTAGTCTTTGAGATGACACCCATTAGTGTCAACAATAGGCCTGCATCCAGTAAGAAATTCTTCCTTCTGGCAAGGAAACCTCAAATACATTCTTACAAACCTAACAAACAAGGCACATATAAGTATGTTAATGAATCAAGTTATGATGAAATTCAATTTGTTGAAGATACAATAATGAAGATACATACCTTGGTATAAGCTTAGATGTCTTTGTGTCCAAGAAATTCTTTACCATCATCTTCACTTTGGTGTCAGGGTTAGTTTCAAGTAGTACTACTGCATACCTATGGAGTTGTTTGTATTGATCAAGTAAATTTCCTTGAACCAGTACCTTTGCCCTTGTCATTGCTCTATAACAGGTGTGTCTTGCCACATCTAGGCTCATATCAGCATGAATAATTCTCTGCAAGTTTTCCACACTAAGTGTGTTGCTAATCTTGAACGCATTCAAGTATCTAGCAGCTATCCAATCTGATGTGAGTTTGGAGTTATGGCTAGTGTTTTGACAACTGTGTTGTCTTTCAAATGACTTGATCTCCAATGTAGTGTAGTCTTGCATCTTACTACACCATATTCTGAATGTGCACCCTTCATTAATGCAATAAACACTTACTTTCTCTTTCTGATTTCTAGAAAATACGTAATCAAAACCTTTCTCCAAAGCATAAGTCTTCAGGATCCCCCTAAATACAGTGACATTCCTAAATCTTGGTCCAACATGCAACTGAACTTTACTCACATTTTCAAAGGATTCCCATATCTTTTCTTTCCCTCTTACTTTTCTTTTTCCTTTACCCTCATCATCTGAATGTTGAGGAGGCATATCCCAAGCATCCTTCTCTTTCAATAATTGGTCTACAACAAAACCAGCATCCTCATCCTCTTTTTCCATCCCATTATCCAGATCTAGTTCTTCATCATCATGCCTTTTGCTCCTTCATCCATCCCTTTGGCTTGTTCTTTTAGCTGCTGACCTATCTTCTGTGTCCATCTCTTCCTCATCACCTACCCTTACTACATCACTGTTATCATCTGCATTTCCAAAGTAATTGTCCCCTTGTTTGAATTTTGCCCAATCAGGCACATCACCATTCTCATTTCCCTCATCTGCAATTGTATCTTCAAGCTCACTGTCCAGAACTTCTTCACTCCCTTCTATCCTCTCATCATCAGCAGCTGGTACATCATCAAAACCAGCATCTTCATGAGTTTCCTCTTCCTCAATTTCCACAACCACTTTTTCCTCATCACCTACCTCATAATCATGATCATCATCATCATTGACAACATTCTCATCATTCCCAGCATTGCCTTCACCTTCCTCATTCCTTTCATTCCCCTAATTCCCATCATCTTCATCAGTTTCCTCATTCATATGAACTTCCTCATTCCCCTCATTCACCTCATCCACATCAACATCTACAATTGGAACTTCAGCATCCTGTTCACCTTGGTTCTTGTCATCATCATCAACAACTGACACATCAGGTGCTTCACAACCTTCAAAACCTTTAAAGTCAGACATCCATTCAGCATAATCACAGTCAACCTCCTCTTTCCCTAAGCTTAAATCTTCAACCACTTGGACATTTCCCTCTGGACCATCACCATCAATATCATATCCAACATTTCTCATATCCTCTAACTCTTCAGCAGTGCAGTAAACAACCTTGTCCTTCTTTCCTCTATTTCTCCTCCTCACAAACCTATCTATATCATCAAGAACTCCTCCTGGCCTCACATCCACTAACTTGCCAGAGGGTGTCAATTTGGCCTAGGGTTATGGACTAGGGGCAATGTAAATGGGGATGTGATCTTCTTCTTTATAGGCTGAAAACATCAATCTTATATAGTTGACCTTGGTTATAGGAACTAATGCTTCTTTCAAAGGCATGATTGACATTCTCCAGTATATAGAGCTTAAAGGATCTAGACCTAATTCATCAACAATCCTATGAAATGTATACCAGCTGCACTTCTTAGGATCAATGTCCTTCACTGTATGCAACTCTCCCCCCTCATATACATACTCTGGTTCTTCAATGAAACAGCCACCATAGTGCACTTTCAAAACCCTCGGCTTTGGGGACTCTTCTGGATTCTGCACTAGCTATTGATGCCCACCCCCATCATCAACCTCCTCCTTGATAACAATCATTTGCAAGGGGCATTTCAACCATTAAAACAGAGACAACTATGGAAGAAATTCAAAATTTTCAACTTATGTCATCAAAGGGGAAAATCAATAGTAAAATATGGTCTACATCACTGAATAAAACTCGACTAAACAATGAACATTGAACAACGAACAATGAAACTTTACTGGAAACCAAAAAAAAAAATTACTGTACCTTTCGTCTTCAACCTCTGGCTACCCTGTCGGGTTCCAATTTTGCAAACCTTCAACTCGACCTAACCAAAACATGAAGATTGACGTTTGTGGGTAAAGGGGAATATTTTTTCACTCAGTATCGCCTTCACCACTGTTGGAAATCACCCTACCCTAAGCTTCAGACAACTTTAATGGCGGATTGAAGAAGAAAGAGAAAGGAAAGAGGGGTTAATGAAACCTGTTTGGCTTTTACAGTTACATAGGGGTATTATGGTCATTTACAAAATCACAACAGTTGGAGGGAAACTGATAAGGGCAAAATGATCTTTTTAACACCTCTAATAGAGCTTTGGATGGAAAAAAAAGGGACAGAAACTTATCTAACATACTTTAGGGTAGTCAATAAATAAAAACTAAACTTCAAGGTAGGTATATGCAAAAGGTGTAAACTTCAGGGTAGGTATGTGTAATTTTCACTTTATTTAGGGTAAATTGGTGTCATAGTCCTTGTACTTGTTGTAACCTTAGAGTTGCCCCTGCGTATTTTTTTATATAGGTTTAGCCCCTGTATTTTTTCAAACTTTGGTTTTGGTCCAAATGACCTGTTATTGTCGGTCTTCTACTTCCACGTCAGCGAGAAAGCCATGTCACCCGTCCACGTCAGTTTTTTTTCCACGTCACCTTCCATTTGGACCAAAACCAAAGTTTGAAAAAGTAAAGGGGCTACAACCAAAAACTATCAACTACCAAAGCGTTATACCTATTATTTTTATTCTATATTTTCACTTATTTGGTTACGAACAAATGTAAGAAATGAATGTTGTATTAGACTTGCACCAATGTCAAAGAGGATCAAACCATTTTATCGACAACAAACTATTTGTAGCCTCTTTCATTCTCATTTCTTTTTCCTGCGACATAAGTTAAGTTTTACGATTTTGTTTATGTTCTTTCATAAGTTTACTTGAAATATGGATGAAGACCATAGAAATCTAACACATATTATCAAGTGGATTGACATTGTTCAGAATGTGGGTAAGGTTGTATTGGTGCTCGTTATGTCCATATGGAGTTTGATCATCGAACTGAGTTACTAGGATTATAACATCTTTATTGTTAGTGCTCTTGTGTTTCCATTCATTCTTGCACTTCCTCATTTCTTGCATTTATTTGTAACCAAAGAAGAGGAAATAAAGAATAAAAATAATAGGTAATTAAAATGTTTCGGTAGTTGAAAATTAATGTTTGGTTTTGGCACATGTACTTTATCAAACTTTGGTTTTGGTCCAAATGGCGGATAACGTGGAAAAAAATCTGATGTGGATGAGTAACGTGGGTTTCTCGCTGATGTGGAAGTGGGAGACTAGCAATAGTAGGTCATTTGGACCAAAACCAAAGTTTGAAAAAGTAAAAGGGTCAAACCCATATAAAAAAATACGCAGGGGGCAACTCTAAAGTTTCAACAAGTATATGGACTATGACTCAAATTTACCCTTTAATTTATTATTTTGGAGTAGTTGTAGATGCCTCCATAAACTTGTCACTTAAATCAATTGTACCCCTAAATTATTTTAATAAGAATTAGATCTCATAATCTTTCACTCACTTGATCTCTTAGTTTTATTTTTAATGGAAATTTTCTCGTTTTATTAATCAACCACCATCTCCGAAATCAACAACTAGGAAACATTAGTAGGGGGCTGAAGACCTGACCACCCTTCATTATCTGACATTGACACTGACGACTTAACTAATACGTGAGCTACTCGGTTTGTAGACCGCTGGACCAAACTAAAAGAGACAGAAATAAAATCTTCAGAAATAAACATAATGTCTTTAACCATCAGACCCAAGGCAATGGGATTACCCTCCCCTCCGGTCTGTAATGCTTCCATAACTTCTTTCGCATCTGATTCAACAATGATGGAGCCCCACCCGCGAGCTTCTATCCAACTAAGCGCTTCACGAATAGTCATGGCTTCGATGATGCATGGGTCCCGCACACCCATCCAACAAACACGACCACCTCCCCTACAACAGCCAATGTAGTCACGAATCATTCATACATCTCCCGCCTTTCCTTCTCCTTCAAAATTTGAACCATCAATGTTAACTTTAAGAAACGATAAGCACTTTTAATCGAGTAAATCCCAAATTTCTCAAAACATCAGCTCCATATATCTGGTACTTCACATCTACTCAGTGAAATCTTGACAATCTCCTTCCAAGTATATTCGGAGAACCAATACTTCAATTTGTCCAAGTTTCATTCCACTGAAAATTGATCTCTTAGGTCCGAGAATAATAAATATCGACCAGCTACCATGTCCACACCTTGAGCCAGCTCTGGCCTGAAGCCCAAAATAGAAAGAATCCAAGCCCTATTTAATGCTAATGTGTCTGACCCCGAGCCAATCCTGACAACCCCACCTGCCTCCACAACCTTCCTCGTTACCATAATGCTTCTCCATATGTAGGTAGGGTTGTAACCAATAGAAGCTTACATTATAAAGCAATTTGAATTGTATCTGGCTTTAAAATTTTATCCCAACAAGGATTCCAGCCTCGTTAACAATTGTCATACCAGCTTGCCAATTAGCGCAAAATTGAATTCCTGTAAGCTACGATACCTGAGCCCACCATCAGCTTTACCGGCACAAAGAGAATCTCATTAGAACCAATGAATGCTTCTGTTAGAACCCAGACCAGATTTCCACCAAAACTCATTCAGCACAACTTCCAACTTATTGGAAACTGATATAGGCAACAAGTATATTTTCATAATGTAAATTGGGATGACTTGAGCAATCGATTTGATCAACATTTCTCTATCAACTTTAGATAGCGATTTGTTCGACCAGGTGATGATTCGAGCCCTAACCCGGTCCACAATATTAGAGAAAACATGTACTTCTTGGCCCCAAATCCGACCGGTGCTCCTAAGTATGATGAGAAATTGTCCACGATCTGCACATTTAGAACCTCCGTGATCTATGGCTTCAAATTAGCCCTTGCATTGGCACTAAACATTAGCGATGATTTGTTAAAATTCACTTTTTTGGCCCAAGCAGCTCTCATATACTTGAAGTATTGATTTTATTTCACTTGCCTATTCCTCACTGGTTTTAAAAAATATGAGCATCATCTGCGAAAAAGAGATGGGACACGCTAGGGGCGTTTTTAACAATTTTGCATCCATGAATCCGACCCTCCAATTCTTCAGCTCTTAAAATTGCTAAAAGTCCTTCCACGCATAGAAGAATTAAATATGGGGAAAGGGGATCACCTTGTCGAATACCCCTATCAGGCACAAACTAATCTGACACGTCCCCATCATAATCAATTCAAAATCGAACAATCGACACGCATGTCATTCTCATCTTGACCCAACTATAATAAATCCCATATAAGCATAATAGCCTCCAAAAATTACATTCTACTTAATCATAGGCTTTAGCCATATCCAATTTTAGGGTGCCCCGCTTCGCTTTTTCGGAAGATTTCTTTTTCAAATAATGAAATACCTCATTTGCAATGAATATACTGTATATAGTTAATTGACTCAGAATAAATGCGATCTGAGCCCACGAAATTAGATATGCCAAGACTTCTTTCAACCAATTGGCAAGAATTTTTGAAACTATCTTATATAGTGCATTGCATAGGGTAATAGGTCTCAGTTCATTCATAGTTTCTGAATTTTTCTTCTTCAGAATCATCACTAGGTATGTGTCATTAAATTCCTCCGGTAGCCAACACTCAGAGATATACGACATACATGCACGCGTTGCATATTTACCAATTATCTGTCAATGCTTCTGATTAAAGGTCGGATTCATCCTGTCAGGACCATAGCCTTATCCGGACCCATCGCAAAAATAGCTCGCAAAACTTCCTCCTCCTCCTCTACCGGTGAAGACAACCCCTCATTTGTGCATTCGCTACTGCCTAGCAAACAAAGTGCAGTATGTCCTCACCTCCAACACTATGGGTCCGAAATTGAGAAAACTTATTTTCCTTCATCACTTCCTGCATATCCGCACTATCTTCCACCCACTCACCATTACTAGATTGTAACCGAGAAAGCTTATTTTCCTTTTTTTGAGATGAGGCGAATCGATGAAAGAAATTTGAATTTGAGTCAGCCAAAGCGAGTCAATGAGACTTCAATCTTTGTTCCAATAAGTTTCTTGTTTATTGAGGGTTTCTAGATATTCATTACGCGTCTCCTCCGATAGCTTCCTTCCAGCCATATCCATACGGATAGATAGCCTCTCCAAACGTTTGCCCAGATGATGAATTTGTGCATTGTATGTACCTATTGTCTCACTTCCACATGCATCCAATACCACGCAATTTTTTATTTTGTGCATAACAGTCGATCTCTAACATTCTTCCTTCAAGACTTCTTCGTACCACTTATCACCGAGCTAGTCATTTTCAAATCTAAATCTATGCGGTTTTGTTTGGTTCGTACTTGATTTCGGAAAGATCCATAATAGAGTATGATACGATGATGAAAAAGGTAGAACCTGGACTTTCCAATTCACGAATTTAACATGCCATGCCTCTGACCCCAACGCCCGATCAAGACGTTTTGCAATGCTAACATTCTCACCACATCCTCGACACCAAGTAGACTCATAACATTTATAGCCTAGATCAGTCAAACCAACATCACTAATAACTTTACCGAAACCCTCCATCAAAATCGGATGCTGATGATTACCTCCTGATTTTTCATAGTTGAAAAGGATATCATTAAAATCACCCACACAGATTCAAGGTAGTACCGAATTTGATTTTAATGATCTAAGTCAATCCCAAGATGCAGCTCGCCTTGCTCTATCAGGTTACCCATAGAATTTGGTAACCCTCCATTGCCCCGACTCACGCAAATACATCTGAATGTTAATCCTCAACTTCTACCGGAACTATTTACTGCAAAACATCTCGTCATTCCCAACTTTACCTGAACTCCTTCTAACTCCACTCTACTACATTTTGTTTCAATCAAGAAAACTAGGTCGGGCTTCTTTGTCCGTACCAGTTTTATGATAGGACACTCAATGATTTGGGCAGATTTGTTGTGGAAGTTTTTATGGCCAAGGTTTTGTTCCAAAAGGTTATGGTGTTGGTGGTGGTAAAGGATGATGAGGAAGCGGTGGTGGAGTTGGTGGAGGCTCTGGATATGGGAAGGGGTCTGGTGCGAGTGTTGCCGTCAGTGGTGGTGGGAATGGTGGAGGTGGTGGTGGTGGTGGAGGTGGAGGTTCTGTAGGTAGTGGTGACTCTAGTCACGACAAAGATTTTGGGGCTGGAATCTGGAGGTGGTGTAGGTGGTAATTGAGCCGATGTCGGTGCTAGAGAAGGGGGAGGAGGCGGAGAAGGTGTTGGGGCTTGTACAGGTGGAGATGACGAAATGATGCAAGCGGAAGAAGATGATTTTAATGAAATGATTAGAAAGTTTGGAGGGAAAAATCATAAATTCATAGTATTTAATTAATTTTGGAGCAATGATGAAATGACACGTCTCATTTCATTTAAATTAATATTAAAAAATTTAAACACTACGTCAGCCCACATGAGAAGATAAATAAATAATTGATATAAATTAAATTGCCACGTACGCACCACGTCAACCAGACTAACATAACGGTTAGGTCAAACTAACGGTAGGACCCATGTTTCCAAATTTCTTTTATGTAGGGGACTGTTGTGTTTTTTTTTTGTTAGAGATCGGGCTAGCGAGTTTTCAATAGGTGGGAGATCCCTATGGTATTAAATAGGGCCGTCTCAAGGTTTTTGAGGGCCAGATGCCAAAGTGAAATTGGGCCATTAAAGAATAAGAAAGAACATTTTTCCCATTAATATTTATCAAATTTCATTAATAAAGTACCAAAAAAAAAAAATTGCGCATAAATCAACATACACTACCAAAAATAGTGTTTTTTGCGAGCACATTTTGCGAGCAAGTTGGGAGCAAAACCTTCGAGAACAATTAGTGAGCAAATTGTGAGGAGTATTTTAACTCGCCAATTTTCTATCAATTTGCTCTCAATTTGCTCGTGAATTACTCACAACAATTCGGGTTCCCAAATATTTGGCGCCTAAAGTTGACGCTTATGTTACTAACTCAAATTGCTTGCAACGTTAGCGAGCAAAGATTTGCTCACAACTTGCTTGCAAACTGTAAACATAGAATGACAATTTTGCAAACATTTTAAGTTGAAGCGGTGTCGCTAGTTAGCGAGCAATTTGTGAGCAAAACATTGTTCGCTAATTAGCGAGCAAGTTGTGAGCAAAGTTTTGCTCGCAATGTGCTCGCTAGTTTGCGAGCAAATTTGCTCCCAAATTTTGATCGGTACTTGCTCGTCCTTTGCTCGCCATCTTGCGAGCACATTGCGAGCAAGTTGGGAGCAAATCAGTTGCTCGCTAATTGCTCGATATCTGTGAGCAATTCGCGACCAATGTTGGGTAGCGAGCAAGTTGCGGGCTTGTTTTCAACGAGCAACGGTTTGCTCACCGTTTGCTTGCAAACAAATATTGCTTGCAAATTGCTCTCTAATTGCTCGCAAATTGCTAGCAAATTGCTCGCAAAACAGTGTTTTTTGGTAGTGATATATATTGTTAAAGTTGGTGAGGTAGCATTAGTTGATGCCACCTCACCAAGTTTTAGAATTTCCAAGCTTCTCATAGCATGCCTATTCATCTCCCATATGTTACAAATAGTCACCCCACTAACTAATAATAAATACTAATACATTTAAATATGACATTCACTATTATATATAGAATATAACACATTATATGAAGGCAATATCTCCAAACAAAATATCAAATCATTTAGCTAATAGGAGCCTCAAGCAATTAGAAAGTCACCAATCATTTTGCCTATTTATCCTACAATACAATAACTTTATTGTCTTTATATTTTATTCTTCTTCAAGAATTCTCTCCATTCCAAATATAATTTCAATTGTGATTTTTGTTGTTGCTTTGATTTGGTTGAATGACGCTCAAATTGTCAACCCAAAAACAATCCCCCATTTTTCATTATACATGAGTTGATTAATATCATAGCACTACAAAATTGTCAAGTTCATAACCACACTCCACATATATCTTTTGATATATGAAGGTTGCATTAAAGGGTATAACTTTTTTGTTATATGTTTAGGGGTTATATATTTCCAGATCTCTTGAACTGCTTTTTTTTCTATGTTACTTCTTGCCCTCGGTGTTTAGCCGTTTCGAACCCTGAACTACAATGTTTTATTATTTTCACCCATTTGACCTGCTATAACCGGTTGCCATACGAGTTTTAATGACGTGGACTGCGAGTAACATAGAAAAAAAAAAAGACAATATATAGTCACCTATGTTTAGTCAATATATAGTCATGTGGATTTTTTAATTTGTCATCAAAATCATATATGTTTATATGTTCTACCTATGAATATTGTTAATTTATTGGGTTAATACACTTTTTTGTTTTTATCAAAGGTTAATATCAATTGAGTGCATGCAATAAAGGGAGATTTACCAACTTTGGGAGTACAATTGAGGTATGTATGAGTAAACTGTATATAGTCCATTAAAATATTTGAGGTTTAAGGGTAAAATGCTACAGGACCCTTTGCACTTATCCGTATTTTGGATTTAGCCCTCAATTAGGGTTTTGCCTAGTTTCCAACATATATCTTACCATTTTTTGCAAAAAAGTCCAATTGACCTGCTGTAGTCGGTTTGTGACTGCCAAGTCAACGCAAATGCCAGCTCGTCCTGCCACGTCAGCCCGCGTTGCC
>JAYMTA010004411.1:0-12666 GCA_036897625.1 Pelargonium cotyledonis | reverse complement strand
AATAATAATAATAATAATAAAACTTGTTTGAGAGTATACTTCTATGGATTCCTATTTCCATCCTAAATTTAAATTTTCAGACTTAGTTCCTGGTAGTTTATGGGGTTTTTTTTAAGGAGTTCAACATTTTAGTACGTTAAAGTAGGAAAGGTATTTGTTTTAAATAATTCTTTGTCAAAATTCATCAAAATTTAAAAGATCTCATGACTTGTAGTTGATTATGAGCCATAAATAAGTTGGAGGTGCCCAAAATTTCATGTTTCACCTTATAAATAGCAAAATAATAATAATAATAATAATTAGTCAATTTGATCATTAAAATACAATTATACACATATACTTTCATGTTTTTTTTTTTGGGCAGATATACTTTCATGTTTTAAAAATAAATAAATTCATAATTTTGTGATATGATATTTGCTTTCAAGTATTTTCATATAATTATTTTTTTTAACCAAAGAGATAATATTATTAACTCAAATCCACAATCAAAAGCGGGAAAATAAAGTCCGACTTGGGGACCAAGCCAACCGACAACATCGGACAAGGAAGACAAGGACATCTCTAAAACATGAGCCACTCGGTTTGCAGACCGATAAATAAAAGCAAAATCAACATTCATCAAACTAGCAACAATAGAAATAATATCCGAGATAACTAAACTAAAGGACTGGAGACCTCCATTCGGTTTGTATAACACGAATAACCAATAATAGGTCGATTTAACCGTGAAATTATTCCACCCGTAAAGTTACCGCTTGCTTAAAAAAAAAAAATTTGTTCCAACCATGGGCTTGGGTCCACTCCATGGCATCTCGAACAGCAGGCGCCTCCACGTACCGAACCTCCCCACACACAATCGTATTTTAAAAAATTGCCGCTTTCACTTAGAAATTCACCCTCAATGTAGGCTTTTTTTCATTTTTCATATTCCAAGAAGGTTGAGAAAATCAGGGATCTTCTTGAGATTACAATGATCACCGCCCAAGCCCACTTTTTTCGGGCTGATGCAAGGAGTGACTGTTGGGTCCAAATTGAAACTAACAGATCACAAACACAAGAGGACTCATTTCAATTCCGGACCGTACAGGACATATATATGATTTCGTGATTTCCGGAGAGTTGGATGACAGATAGATACCACCACTTGCACCTTACTCAGTTGATTGCACATTCATATCTTTTTATATCGTTAAGTGATTGAAAAATAAAGGTCAACCTTTTATTCTCTTTATGTAATGTAGCTAATTACGCCATACAAAAGTTCAACAAATTAAACAGTGAAAAATCAATACCAGAATCAAAAACCGAAAAAAGAAAAGAAAAGGGCAACACTCACATTTAGTCCTGTAGTTGCCAAAACATGACATTAAATAAAATACATGGATCAATTAATTAGAGATGGAGCAAGACTAGCAAATCTGGTTCTTGGCTGTTTTCCTGGCAATGACGAATTTCTTCCAAGCATTGGTGATCTCAGTCGTGGTCTCGATCTCTGTTTTCTTCGTCACTTTAGTCCCATTCTGCCCCTTCCCCTCCTCTGTTACGGTCACCACTTTGGCACTGATTTTCGCAGGCATGGTGTCCAGCTCCTGAAGCACCTTCCCGATGTCTATCACCAGGCGTTCCGCCAGGGTGCACGAGAAGTCTTCCCTGATCACCACTCGGAGCACCGTGATGTGTTGTGCGTCCGCGGGCATGGTGTAGGCGGGAACGATCCATCCGAAGCGACGCAGCATGTGGGACACCTCGAACTCGTCGTGGCGGCTGCTGTCCTTGAGGGAGAAAGCCACCAAAGGTACACCCATTTCCTTTGACACTATGTTGAACCTCCCCGTTTTCTCCAATCCTTCCCTAAGGACCCGGGCGTTTTCTTGGCAATTCTCCATCACATTTTGGTACCCCTCATAGCCCAATCGGATCAGCTGATAGTACTGAGCAATGACTTGACTAGAACCTGAAAAATTGCAAAGGACAAGTAAACATCAGTCTGTTTTCACGAGATCACCCGTCCCGTCTTAGTGCTACTCTCGTGCATACATGTCTATGTTAATTGGTTAATTAATTATACCTTTAGAGAAATTGAGGGTGAATGTTGGTTGATCCGAGCCGAGATAGTTGATGTGGAAGATGAGCTCCTCGGGGAGGTCCTCCTTGCTCCTCCAAATAACCCATCCGATTCCGGCATACACAAGACCATACTTGTGTCCGCTCACATTGATGGACTTCACCAATGGTACCCGGAAATCCCACTCCAGCTCCGGGTATATGAGGGGGAAATTAAACCCGCCACTGGCGGCGTCAACATGGATCGGAGTGTCCCATCCAGTTTCCTTGTTCTTTTCAACCAAAAGGTCGTTCAATAGCTTCACATCTTCGAATTCGCCGTTGAGGGTTGATCCCAAAATCGCAGCGACGCAGATGGTGTTTTCATCAACCATCTCCACAGCCTTTGCTGGGTCCATCACATAGTACCCTTCACTCAGCTTCACTTCCTTAAGCTCCACTTCAAAGTACCTCGCAAATTTCTCCCAGCAAACCTGTAACACAATCGATTGAATCAAAATCAATTAGATCAATTGCTATGTGATCAAAAGCACGGGTGTGCATCGTGTATCGTGTTCGTACCTGGACATTGGCTCCGGTGACGATGTTGGGCTTGTCGAAGGGCTTTCCCTCAGCCTTGCGCCTGTTCTGCCATTTTCTCTTGAATGCGAGCCCAGCGAGCATGATTGCTTCGGAGGACCCAACGGTTCCGACACCAACCGCTGTTTCAGAGTCTCCCAGCGGAGCGTTGAACAGATGCGCAATCATGTTCACGCACCGGTTCTGAATTCATCAACAAAACGAAAAATGTATTTTATCAATCACCAATTCACCAAATTAGGGAAAAAAAGCACATCAATCGCAAAGGAACAAGTAAATGCCTGAAGCTCGGTGGTGACAGGGTACTCATCCATGTCGACATAGTTCTTGTTAATGGAGTCCATGATGAGCTTATTGCACTCAGGCTCCATCCACGTGGTCACGAACGACGCCAGATTCAGCCTCGGGTTTCCGTCCAGCATCAGCTCGTCGTTGATGATCTGGAACGCCGCCTCCTTGGGGATCGAGTTTTCCGGCATCTTGAACCTACAATAAACGAATTAAATCAATTCATCTCGTAAAAGCCGCCATTAATGAACAGTGAGCAAGCGAGTGAGTGATCTGTGTTTCATTACATACCTGGGAAGTGACGTGCGGACATAGCGGGAGGCGAAGGTGGAGTGGATGGAGACATCGGTGTCGGAAGCGGTTTTGGAGAGAACCATATTTGATTGATTGCAAATGAAACAGAGAGTGTATCGAGAGCAAATCAAGAAGAAGATGGGTTGATTTGAATTGAATGTGGAGAAGAAGAGGAAGCAATATGGTATTTATAGTGGGGGAGGGTTCTTGTCAACCTTGGTAGACTAATAAAATTCAAAAGCAAATAAAATTGTTATTTTAATTGACCAGCTTGGGAGGCAAGACTTGAAATCGCTGAAATTACTAAAATTGATTGCAACAAGAAAAGGAGAAATTACCAAAATTTGACTCTGCTTCATAAATTATAATGAGAGCTAGTGTTTTGGATATTGTGTTCCCACCTTGTTTTTAGTGTTTACAATGGAGACGAGGCACTTAATTTCCTGGAACCATATGAGGCGTCTGTGGGTGAATAAAACTTCTTACGAGGAAAAAAGAGAGAGGCATTGCATTTGCAGCCAGTTTGTTTTGTACTAGTATTTGTTTAGGTTAGGAATTTTAGATTGTTGATTTGATTGGGGATGAGTAAACAGAAAATAGACATAGACAACAGTGTACAAAGCTGGAGTCAAATGTGTTTTTGCTGGGAATTTAGCTTCATTTAATTTAATGCATTCCATATTTCCATCCACTTAATTCCTAGGTTCCAACTTTAATTAGCAAGTCTTGTTGGTTTTGTTTATAAAATAATTTGGAATCCCTTGTTATGTAAGAGATGTGACAATTCAAACTTTTCTACATTCAGATTGAAAGAGTAATTTGTATTCGACTCGAAGACGTTCATATCAAATCGGATAAAATCTAGAGGTAGTAAGATTGTATATTGAACTCATACATGTCGGGGCAAGTGGTTAACATCACTTTGGTTTTCCTATGAGGTCTCGTGTTCAAATCTCCTTGTCGACGGTATAAGGTGAGATTTGTGAGGTGAGGTTTAAGGAGAAACTCTCTTTAGGCAGTGAAACAATTGTAAACTCCAAGTATGATTTCCCGTTGCTAATAAAAAAATTGTATATTCAAAAGAGTCGCTTGTATACAGGAAGACTACATATCAGAGTTTTTTTTTTTTTTTTTTTTTTGTATGAGTATATTTACTTCACTCTTGATAAACTCATAAAAGAAAACATGATTCATTTAAAAGTATTTATTACTCTCTCTAGTTTTGTGATTTTTGACTAATTACTACTCTCAAGGCGATGTTTAAGAAATATATTTCGAACCTTTGTTAATGATGTGTTATCTCGTATAAGTTACAGATTCGTGATTAAGATCTGAAAAGCTCAATTGATATTTGGACATAGAATAATTTTAAGAAATTTCCTACCACATAAAGAAGACCACAAAAACATATAAGCGCGTCAAATTGAACAAGTTAAAACAAACACTCCCGCTACCAAAAAATACCACACAATTTATGAAAGAGTTTATTTTTCCTTAGTTAAAAAAGATAAGGTGAAACTACGACTATTGATATTGCACACGTTTGGTTTGGAGAGCATGGATAAAGTAAACATGAAAAATTGCGAATAAGTGGAAGATTGCACTCATGCAACCAAATGAACATGCGTTTAGACAAAAAAAAAAAATGTTAGACTAGCAAAATAGTCATTCACTCAAAGTGAACAGGCGTGCGTTTCGCTTGATTTGACAAATCATTGTTTATACTAATTGAATAGTAGTTCTATACGCATGAATCATAATTTAAATTAGATTTGGTTTTTCTGTTTCTTAAGTAATAACAAAATGCTGGTATATAAGCATTGAATGCATGATTGTGCAAACACAAAAAGTATGCATAACAGCAAACACAAAGAAATAAGAGTAGATCAGAGTGTTATGCAAATTTTTTTTTTTTATAAGTAAGCGGTACTTTTTATTATATAACCAAAACGGTTTGACATAAAAGTACAAATACGAGAAAAACAAGCCCTATTAACCGAGATACGTTAAGAGGCAAGCAATCCAAGAATCAAAACTAATACAAACGGAACAGTGTTAAGCAAATTAGACGTTCTCAAAAGTTTGAACTCTAGAGTGGATAGTGTAGTCGTGTAGATAATATCTCTAGAGTTGTATGTTAACAAGTGTTTAGATTATAAAACTGATACTTGACCTTTAACTTTAATTTTTTTTATTAAGATGATTCTTTACTATAAAATACAATGCGATGAGAAGTTAAATGCAACATGTAAACATATCGCTCATGCACATATATTTATGTCTTATTGCACATGTCTTATTGTTCTTGTGATCCTATCTAACTCGATTCACATAAATAACTACTCTATTACACACATCCCCATCTCAAAACAAGTTTAATGATTATCTTGCATTTTTGTTTCGAAATGAATGTCTTTTTTATTTTTTAGAAAATGAGTTCTGCACGAATAATTATAATATCTCTATAATAAGTTATGACGAAACAAAGAATAAATATACAACACTAACTTATTTTTAAACACGTAGATTACATTTAATGGAACTTTTAAATTTTCTTAATGTGTTTTTTCAACTTGTCCAAAGTAAAAGCAATTGAAAAAATTGGTCCAAACAAATCAAATTTCAACACCAAAGAAGATGGAAAAAGAAAATCAACTCCTACAATATACATATGGATCATGGCTTACCATGATGAATATGTAGGGTTTGGTCAAACCTTGGAATAGAAGCAAAAAGTCAGAGAAGGCCTTCTTCATATTTATATTCAAATAAAACTGTCTCATTCCAGGATTTGAATACATATTAATTCCAAAGAACTGACCTTTCATTATTTTTGCCAATGTAAACGGTCCAAATTGCTTAACTATGTGTATACAGTCAAATCCTCCAATTTCTTTATTTATATTAATATATATAAAAGAAAATAAGATATGTCAATAACATATCAAAATTTGGGTTATAAAAAAAAAGGTTATACGAAAAAACATATCAAAATTTGCTGTTGTTAAAGGATTTGTGAATATGAATCGAATCTTGAATTCTAAAAAAAAATCAAATGAATTTCTTTTGTAAACTTCACTAACTAAATATTTAATATTAAAAAATTATATTTTATTGTATTAGTCACAATTACTGAAAAATATTCCATAAAAATAGTCAAATATAGAAAACCAGAACTGACTCTTCCCTCAAATCTTGAATTATAATAAACCAACATACATAATTAGGATACTAGGTCAAGTTTCTTTGAACATTTTGACAAAATTAAAATATTTAACAATTAATTAAGGGCATCATATTCTTAATTATATATAAAAAAGAGGCATCATATTCCTTATATATAAAAAAGGCATCATATTATTAATTGGAAAATTAAGTGGATTTAAATAGATTCACTTCGATTCAAAATTCATCAACCATTAGAATTACATCCTTTGGGATAATCGTGCATGTAACTGATATGGAATATAATTCCTCAGTTGGATTTTTTTAACATGGACCAATCTTTTCTGAAAATTCTATTGTTTGAAGTAATAATAAATATAAATTTAGGATTTGGTGAAGAAATTAAAATTGGATACTACAACAACTGATATGTGGCTAAGCGTCCAAATACAACTGCATAAAATTAAGGAGTAATGATAGATGGGGGCTTACTTTTTCGTCTCAAAATATATAACACATCCAAATTTTAAAACGTAGTTTTGAGATACCCTTAAGCTATTTTAAATTGATAAAACTATACTAAACTCTATTCACAGAAATCTATCACTCCATATAAATCAAAGCAAACTCAATGGATACATCTTCTTCCACTTGTGAGAGTTTGAGTTTGAAAATATTTATGTAGACAAGTGTTTGCGTTTGGAAATATTCATGAGTTTGGTTTGGTGCACTCTCTTCTTACTTTTATTCTGGTTATTTGGGTCCGTATAATAAAAGGTAACACTTGTTTCTAATTATATATATATATATAAAGGGATTGAGAATTCTAAATTAAAGATTATTTAGCTTAGCTTAAACCATAAATGAGGCGATGACACCTCATTAAAAATTACGGATCCGGGCGGGTTGTTCCGCTCTCAATAATTCACTTGGATGGGTATGAATTAAATTAAATGATGTGTCATCACCTTATTAGTTTGGTTCAAGCTTAACTAAAAAATTTATGACTTAAATTCCTTATTATATCGTAATTTATTTCTTTTTCCTATTTAACAACAACATCATATTAGTCATTAGTGCATTGCATGTGAGCTTTTATGTACTAATTTGTTCCTATGTACTGTATTACTACTATCATTTTGTTGATTATGAGAATAAAAAATGAAATAAAATATAACAAATGGGAAAACGCGTTCGCTTATAATAATTTGTCTATAGCGAGAGTATATTTTAGAAACTCAAGATCTTGGCATTTACTTGTCAACCATATCTGAACACATATGAAAATGAACCAATTATTGATTATTTTGGTATGTCTTCTAGTCTTCTAGACCAATAATGTGGTGAACACAATAGTTACAAACAAATTTTGTTTATTAATATTTAATACATCTCACTTAACTACTTTAGGCGAGGGTCCTTTAAAAAAACTACTTAAGATGATGGCCAATTAATTATAGTTTATACACAAATTAATAGTTGAGCTAATTATCATTTAGATAACCTAATTGGAAGTCAAAACATTGACCTTAAATTATAAGTTTCATATCTTGAATGTACTAAACAAATCAAGTATCAGAGAAATTAATTTATAAAACGATTCCAACATCAGCTAAATTAGATCTTAGATGGACTCGTAAAAAATAAACAATATCAAAAAGTGACTCGAACTAGAGAGCCACACACCCCCACACGTGCGAGACTCTCCAGCCTGATGTTTCCTTTCCTCGATAAACCTCCTCTTTAACCAATACATTGAACCATCACCCTATCCTTTCATCTTAATCAATCATACTCCCTACCTGACTATATTGTTGTGACGAAAATGTCAATTTCCTGCAATGCCTAAGAACTTATGTTGGTAAGGGCGCACCTTGGTTAGTCATTCAGTTTGGCACGTGGACAAGTAAGGTATGAAGACATGTTTCTTATTTTTAGAATGACTTTTTGGCATCCTGTTGCATATGAATTGATGGCTAGGAGATTGGTTTGAATGGTCATCTGGTTTTACAAGCGGACAATCAAGATTCAAAGTTTCAGTTATCGTGTGATTTTAATACAATAGAGTAATGACGATACAATGAGAGACACATTTCACCGCAACAAATACACTAGTCGTCCAATTTGTTGAGGTGATCCAAATTACATGTTCTTTAGGCTTCTATGGGGGCTAGGGTGTCTTGTTGCTTAGGAAAAGACTAGGAGACAATAGAATGGTTGAAATACTTAAGGGTAACTAGGTCACGGGGAGAAATTAAAATGGTTGAATATTCAGGAGATCAGTGATGGTGCCCATGTTTTAGTTCGATTGTCATCTTCTTTCTGAGTGCTCTTTGCTTAGGCCTTCTCATTCTAACCTTATTTTTAGAGTTAGTTGTCGAGTAATTGAACCTGTTAGTCAATAAATGGATCCCACCCAAAAATGAGAAACATCCCATAAATGATGGGATTATGTCTAGCAATTTCAACAATTGAAGCAGCTGCATTCAACAAATGCAGGTAAAAATTTCAACAATGGCAGTAATTGCAAATGCAGCCGCAAACTCAACAGTTGTTGCATTCAACAGTTGTTGCTCAAACTCTCCTATAAATGGAGGAGGTCTTTTGCTTCAAAAATAAGACAGAGAGTTGGGAGCTCATAGAGAGCAATAAGCAATACAGAGAAGTGTAGTGCTGATAGTAGTTAGTGTGAGTTGAGAATTTGGGTGTACTGAGGTTTTGGGTAAGCGGGAGAAAAATTGGGATCATTTTTCCCATATACAGTACGGTGTAACTTTCTCTTCTAGTAATTATATTACTACTACTAGCTCTGTCGTGTGGACGTAGGCGATTTGCCGAACCACGTTAAATTCTTGTGTTCATCTTATATTTTATATTTCCGTTGCGTTTATTTTTGGCTTGTCTTAGTTGTGTGATATACGAGTGATATTGTGAGACGATTGATCGTAGGTAGGTGGGATAAAATCCCAACAAAACCAATTTGTGAAAAATTAGAAGGCATCATGGGCCATTTTGTAGAATATTCGGGTGGAAATCAAATATGCAAAAGTTGTGTGTCTCATATACATATATGTGTTGGCTAATTCTTTTGGATCACGTTAATTAATATTTAAAACAGAGTAATTTATATTTATTTTTTAAAAAAACATAGTTGTTTTGATAGATAAATAAAAAAACATAGTAGTTTATGGAAATTGAATGTGGGGCACGATACGAAGTGCCATGTTTTTATATACTCCCTCCGTTCCAAAATGAGTGTTCTCTTTTCTATTTTAAAAAAAATTAAGGAGAAGTTAGTTAGTGTGATATGTTTACTATTGTATCCTTATGATCATGTGGTGAGAGATTCTAACTATTTTTTTATAAGGGTAGTATTGACAATTCATGCATAACTAACTTACTAGAAAATGAAACAAGACACTCATTTTGGGACGGAGGGAGTATTATTTTTCTCATATTACCCTTATCAGTTATACGCATGGGCGGATCTGCACATGGTTGTACATGAGAAAGTGAGGGTAATATTGGAAACACATTAAATTATCTAGTAATTCTTAATTTTTGCAAAAATATTTTGTGACGGATGGATAGAGTACATAAATTTAGAATATTCATGAAATACATAATCCTTATTAGAGTACTAAACCATATACCTACATGGATCTAATTAGCCCTATTTCTTCACTGGTATAATGCAAATAGGAAGACTGAGGTTGTAATTTACCAAACACAAACATATGATCATACATGTCGTGTCACCTCTTTAGAAGACACAAGGAATGGAAGTAGAGTTCACAGACATATTATCCTCTCATATTAACCCATCAATTTCCTCATCTGTCATCATCCACCATTAATAACTCATCTTCCCAACTACTCTCTAGCTAGCTTCCTGATCAGGAGCTGGAGTGGACACACCTTTTTCCTAGCTCCATCTGTTTCACACAGCTTTACATGCATTAATTTAATGCAGTTTTTACTGCATTTTCCCCTATAAATAGAGCCTTGCTAATGCACATTATTTCAAGCAAGCAATTACACATATTCCAGTGACTGGTTTAGATCGATAGAGAATATGAGTTCTGCAGAGACACCAAACATGGAGGTGGAGAAAGTAGCTGCAGCTGGTAGGGCACTGCCAAGGTATGTTGTCCTGAAATGCATAGGCAACAACAAATACTTGCGCTACGTGCATGAAGATTCGCAGGTCCACGGCTTTCTCAAATTTGACGGCGAGGAGGCGGTGAGCCCATACGCCAAGCTGGAAGTGGAGCGAGCCAAGGCCGGCAAGGGACTGGTGCACCTCCGGTGCGCCTATAACAAGAAGTACCTGGCCCGGTGGTCCATCAACCACTGGTGGCTCGTCGCCGGCGCCGACGAGTCCGAGGAGGACACCTCCAAATGGTCGTGCACTCTGTTCTAGCCTCACTTCGACATCAAGGGCGAATCCAACTATGTCGCATTCAAGGACGTCCAGCTCCAAAACTACGCCTGCTTGTTGGCGATAGGTGAACCCTTTGGCGCCTGCTTTTACGGCGGCCAATCAAACCCTAGCTCCGATGACAACTATGTCTTCTCGTTCGTTGATTGGGAGACGCTGTTGGTGATCCCCAAGCACGTTGCTTTCAAGGGCAGTAACGGTAAATTTGTGAGTGCCAATCAACAAGATGACCTCCCGTACCTGAAGTTCAGTTCCACTGATATCGGAGATCCGACGGTGGGCAACACGGTGTCCAATGCTCCGGACGGAGCAATCCGTATCCACAATAACCATTTTGGTAAGTTTTGGAGGCGTAGTATAACTGAGTATATTTGGATCTGGGCAGACTGGACTGACGTAGAAGACGAAGCGAACAGCTGGGTACACATTGAGACCTTGCTCTGGCCGGTCAAGGTTGGCGACAACGTTGTTGCTCTTCGCAGCTTGGGCAACAACCAGTTTTGCACTATCCTCACCGACGAGGGCAAGACAGATCAGTGTATCAGTGCCGCAATCTCCACAATTTCCAAGGATGCCAGGCTTGAGGTACACGAGCTTGTCATTTCGAGGAGTATTTATAATGTTGATTTCCGTCTCATGGATGCCAGGATATACGACCAGGTTCCGACCACAATGGCCACCGGAACTGCGGTCAACCGGACCAACCAGACAGAGTCAGGAGAAAAGCACTTGGAATGCTAGTGTTTCACTCAAGTTGGGTCCTGAAACCAAAATCAAAACCGGCATTCCCTTCATTGCGGAGGGAATGATCAAAATTTCAGCTGAGTTCACCGGGTCATACGAATGGGGAGGAGAAGAGGAATCATCAAAAGAAGTGGAGACTACGTACAAAGTTGAGGTCCCCCCAAAGACTATAATAACTGTGAGGCTTCTTGCAACAACTGGTTCGTGTGACGTCCCTTATTCGTACGCTCAACGTGACACTCTCACGAATGGAGAACAAGTTATTTATGAAATGGACGACGGGGTTTACATTGGCATCAGCTCGTACAACTTCAAGTACAAGACTGAGGAAACCAAGCTTTGATCATGTGTGTTTTAACTATATCTAAATAATTACCGAGCTTTTGGGTTTCTCATATATAAAATCTCTCACAAGATTTTATGACTCGGTGTGAAAGGCTTGCTGCATGTACCAAATGCAGTCACGTCGCCTGTGCGTTTTCTTCTTGTTTCGGTGTGCTTAATAAAACTGTGGCCTTGCCATCCAAACAGGAGAAGAGAGGCTTTGTTCTCTCTGGAGCTTGTTTGAAGAATGTTTTTATTCTGTCTTTGTTTGTGTATCTCTGTTCCGGATAATTAATAAACAACTATTTTATAACTAAGAAAAGTTAGATGCTTTATATTTTTTGGTTGTTTAGATTTATATATATCATTGGTGTCAAGTCTTTTTACTTCTATGCGGTTGAAGTGTGTGTGTCTATATATGCGCCACTAATTAGATACAAACTTAACAATTTGCTAAACCAAGGTCATGCATATATATCAATCGGTAATAGACTGTTGAAAGCAGTCCAGTTTTACTAGAGAAGCTCACAATCCATTTTCTTCTGCCAGTAATAGTATATGTTTTAAATATCATGAAAAAATTGTACAAAATCATGTATTAATGAAGAAGAAATCACACATTAATTATTTGATGGAAGATTAAGCCAAATGATAGTATAGCACATGTGCAAATAGTTCTTATAAATGGGAAGCTTTGAGTCGTAAATTTATGAGAGGGTTGTAATATTATGATGTCATAATTTAATTTTTTAAATTTAATTTTA
>JAYMTA010004410.1:0-12671 GCA_036897625.1 Pelargonium cotyledonis | reverse complement strand
GTTGAATTTTTTGGAATATTCCGTTAACTGTGATGGAAAAAATGGACGAAAAGTTTTGTGACATACTTTAGAGTATCCAAAAGTAACAAATCATACTTTAGGGTAGATATGTGCAAAAGGTGTATTCTTCAGAATAAGTACGTGTGTTTTTCTCAAAGGAAAGAACTTATCTAGAAATGATCACTTGTTGACCAATATGATTGGGGTTTGGTTTGGAGATTGGTCTTCTCATTTGTATAGTTTCCTTCCACAAGTTAGCTTATGAGTGCAAGATATAGCTATCCTTAAAAAGACTGAAAATGACCATAAATGTTGAAAAGAAAGCTATCTACCAATTTAATTTATTTACTCTTATGGGTTGCTCCAATTTAATTCCACTTTATAGTATAAAGTTTATACTATTTGTCCAATATGATTCCATTGGTTGCTAGTAGAGTTAGCAGATGGGACATAAATGTAAAAATGGTTACTAGGTCGCTTGAATTAGGCAAAGGTTAGTCTTCAAGTTGCGATTTGTTTTACAAGTAAAATAGATTGTGGGTTAGAATTAAGTTAAACTCGAACATGATAAAAAAAAAGTCACATGCTACGTTGGTTCACTTTTTGCATGCTAATTAGATTTTGTAATATTGAGTTGGATTAATGCGTCAGGTCAGACTTCCTATTTTGCAATTCTAATTGTTAATAATATAGTTTGGAGTTTATACAAGAAACATGTTTCTTTATTATTTTGTTCACTATTTAACAAAAACAATTTGGAATTTTTTTTCTTGTTGTAATTCTTTTGCTCTCACCAATAACTTTTTATAGAGTTATATAGTAAACTTAATTTTGTGTATCACAATATCTTTAAAACTAATTAGTTAAAATTCTTCCATTTGTTACAAGAAGTGTACAAATAAAAACGTATAAATCTCAATGAATATCAACTAAAACTTGTAATAAATGATAAAATGTTGTCAAATCTGAGTTTGACGGTAATCCTATTAACAAATATATTCAATTCATTCATGAACGCACAATTCTAATTTGTATTTCTATAAGTCCATTTAAGTTTTTAGGCCGAATTTAGCATTTATAAAAAACATATAAAAGACGGCAAATTCGCACTCATCTCCATCTTTTGTACATAAAACAGGCAACCCACATGAGTCCACATCTTTTGCAACGACACAAAAGACTCCTCGAACTCGAGACTTGAATTGTAAGCCTGAAAAAAAAAATATCTACGACGAGGCTGGCGAGATCTTAGTTCTTCTGTACCTAACCCAACATCCACTAGGCATCTCTCTATATGCAGCCATGAACTAATATCCCTCATTTTCAACATTCAAAATCACACTCACACATCCCACAAATACTCTTCACTCAACCAGCTACTTAACTTGACCCTCACGTCTCTCTCTCTCTCTCTCTCTCTCTCTCTCTCCTATATAAGCAACTACCTCAAAGAACATGCCAAGAAACTCAAGAAACATCCCATTTTCTCCAACCTCAAGAATCCAAAACTAGGGCGCACACACACAAACACTCTCTAAAGTCTAAACTATGTGCATGGGTAGCTCAAGAAGCTTCTCTAAGCCTAAGGTTCTCACAATCACTAGCCTTGTCTTGGTTCTCATGATCATGCACTTTCCATCTATGTTGGAGGCTAGGAAGACCCTAATAAAGGTGGGTTCATTGGATTTGGAGGGCACTTTGGTAGTGAGAAGTGCCCTAGCCAAGGGTCTAGTCCCACCTTCTGGTCCTAGTGACAAAGGTCACCATGAAATGGCTTCTTCTACTTCTATTATCAACATTAAGAGGCACTTGATCTCTCTTCATATTGCCAAGATTGACCGGATTTTGCAGTCCTCCGTGCCCAGTCCCGGCGCCGGTCATTAGTGATTTGGTTTTGTATATATAGTTTTCGAAGTGTTGTATGTTATTATATATCGATCAACTTCAACATGGTAAATACGTTGAGAATGTGTAGATTATATTATACTATTAATCATTTTAACATGTAATGTTTTTGGGTCGTGAATTTGTGCATGAGAATTCTCGTAAAGATGTTATGTGAATAAAAATTAGTGACCAAATCTTTAAAAAAACTAACAGTCTAAAGTTCTTTTTAGTACTAACTTATTCTTTAAGGTGACATTTTTGAGAACGTGGGAGTAGGAAACCGGTTGAGACATCTCGATTAGCAGTGGAAATGTGTTAAGAGAATGTGACAATTATACATTATTCGAAAGTCAATATCACACATAAATTAAGAAATTATCTATGTTTTGTTGCCCTCGACTTAGACATAGAACCAATTCTCGCTAAATTATGGCCACCCAATCTGCTAGACCCAAAAAATGAGAGAGATCGGTGCTAGCTAGTTAAACCAAGATTAAGTGTTAAACAATAATCTACCAACAAACTCATCGACTCCTGTATGACCCACCTTTCTTGTAGCGCTGATATAACCGATTGAGCATCTAGTTTCAGACAACTCAATCTTACACTATCTTGTATTACTATTTTAACTTTAATCGAGTAAACGCGCATGCACATTTTACATATTAGACGCAAATAGAAACAACACGCTAATTGATTTTTCACTTAAACATGACATATGTAAATTTATACAAGTGAATAAGCATATATTATGTCGTGCTTGTTGTATCATGTGTTGGGCCCTAAATTATAGCTCTAGCTAGTTGTGTTGGTTTGAAAAGTGGATGACATATAGTTGTGAAAGATGTTACGAAAACCCCAGGCTTGTGACGCAGTTAGCTACACATGCTACATAAGTGAAAAAAAACTCTTGTGTTCGATTTCCGCTTAATGTACCCTTAAGTAGAGGAATGAGCTTTAAGTGTGACTTGTACTCGAATGAGTATTAGTCTAAAGTGTGGTAAAACGGCTTAAATATGTCAACCACGAGTTCGTGGGCCTGCTTAAAAAACTCAAAATATGTATATATGAAGATTTTTACTTTTATTTTATGCCAAGTGATACGAGGATAGCTCGTGATCAAACCTGAAGTCCCATGTTGATTCACCAAATTTTATAATATCATCCAGATATTTTGATACCAAAAAAGGTCAGCAAGAAATCAAGGTAGGTATGTTTGGGGGACAGCACAGATAACTAGGTCAGCCAAACTAGCTCTAATCTGTTCATGATATATAGTCATAATTAGGTTTATGTTTATCACTATGGAAAATGTTAATGCACAAAATTTTCTGAACAAAGTGACGTGATAGTACATGTATCGACAAATAATAACCCGACAAATATGATACTACCACCTTCCCATGAATTTTTGATGCGGAGCGGCCGGTTTATAAAGTACATTGTATATGTATCGTGCTGTCACTATGCCAAGTCATGGATGATTTAATTGACGTATCATATCCCATTGGTTAACACATCATTTTATACAAATGTTTATGTTGTACAACATTAGTACATATAGCATTACTATATATATGATAAATAACAAAAGTTTACCCAAATTTGCAACGGCAATGCACACAATGTGGCTGCTAGTAAAATGGAGTATATGCGTGTGTGATGCTTTAAATTGTTGTGATCCAACACAAATTTAAGTTCAACTTTTAACAGGTTCATGTGGCGTTGGGACTCAGCAATTCAACAGTCACTTTTAAGGAGAACATGCCCTTAATTTCACAGAGATCAACTATTGATCAACTCAACGGTCACTTTTACGGACATTATTATGCCCGTAACTTTTGAAATGGAATTGTTCAAGCAAAATAAACATCCTCACAAAGTTCAACACAGCTCCATAAAATATAACAACTGAAACACAGTCAGTCAGTTAAGACCTAAGATTTCAAAGTTTCCGAATAGTAATTTTGACGATCCACAGGACCCCCCATGAGAGTGTTAAACGGTGAACCATTTGATGAACTACGCTACAATTGAACTCAAAACCTTTGGTGTTATAAGGGCAGGTCTACTTACATCACTCAGCTTGCCAAAATTTTGCAGGAGCTCTTCAGCCCCCCACATATATTATAGCTGTAACTGAGACATGAATGCCTTTAGAAACCAAAGAACCCGAGCTCGCTGGCTCTCTCCTTCTCAAAGGTCTCGAAGTATTGGTAGATGATCGTGACTGCAAGAAGAATACCGGTTCCGGAACCAATTGCTCCCATGAAATCAGCCAACACTGTAAGAGCACCGATGCAGATTCCTCCGAATGCTGCGGCTGTTGGTATGTAGCGATTCAATTCTTTCTGTAGGTTGGACTCACGGTGTCCAGGCATCACCATTTGTTGTTCCTGCAAATCAGAAAAGAATTAAGAATATGGATCGTCCTACTCTAGGGGATCACTCACACATAGAGAGCTTGCAGTTTAGGTCATGATCCCTGACTAGACACAAAAACGATATGAATTTAAGCGGAATTGGGTTCAGCGTAATCGTGTTCGTGTCGGCTTACCCAATCCGTTGTGGATAAATCTATCGGCTCAAAACCCATCATCTTAACATGTCGGGTGGTCATGTAATTTTGAACCCAATTATTATTCGTGTCACATCAAACCACAAACCACTCATAATCGGGTCATGTTTGTGTTTGTGTTTGTGTTTGTGTTGTGTAACTCAACCCATTAATAATAGGGGGTCATGCTCGGGTTGACCCATTTAACATAACACTAAACTTTCAACCTAGAATGAACACAGCAGGCGAACACAAATTGCCACCCCTACTCATAAATTCAGATTAGGTTTGTAGCTCTATAAGCTAACCTAAATTATGACCAAAAGACCTCACTAGAAAACCAAAAGGATGAAACCAAACATACCTTGAGTTGCTTTGCAACATCTCTAGCAGAGGACCCCGAAACTTCAATCCAAGTTTTTGAGAATAGTGCACATGCCGACAACATAAATACGAGGTAGAACAGTGCATGGAAAGGATTAGCTGCCATATCGGCTAAGCTGCAAAAGAAAACAACACCATGTTAACATTGGAACAAATCATAAGAAAAGTGAAACTAGGAATGGGAGAAACATGAGTTTAATCACCTTGATGGAGCAGTGATATAATATGCAATACCACCGACGGGGATGTATTGACCACCTGAGTATTCAGATTCCTTCCACTTTCCCAAAAGGTTCACAAGAAAGTTGCCACTGTATTTCCTGTACAATAGCTGCATAATAAACACAAGATAACATTTGTTTAGAGAACTTGCAAAATATATTGGACCCGGCTTTTGAGTACTACGAAAATTCTTTTACCTGGGAGATAAAGTAAAGGTTGGAGACAAGTGCAGATTGTAGAATGATGGGCATGTTGGAGGTGTAAAACAGTTTGATTGGATACGAACCCTGTTGTCCACGGGCATTCTTTGACCTCACTGGCAAAACCACACGGAACCCTTGGAAGTAGATTACGATAAGGAAGATCAACACGGTAGCAAGCAAATTGGTCACGTTTGGAAGGTTCTGCCGGTAAAAGGCCTCGCGAAGAGCCCGACCCTTGTCCGTTCGAGTTATGAGGAGGTGGAAGAGAGCAATAACAGCACCTTCAAACTCAGCCCCTCGCCCACTGTTGATAGTTGTTGGGCTGAATGCCTTCCAGATAATGTTTTCACTGCAAAGGAAAAGCATGAACTCCTTCAGATAATGCTAGCAATCAGTCAACAGATATCCGAGTTATAAAAATTGAAAAGCATTATGACACAAAACCAAGCAACAGACTAAAAACTCACCAGATATTGGTTGCTATGAAGAGTGAAATACCAGAGCCCAAACCATATCCTTTCTGGAGAAGCTCATCGAGGCATATCACAATTATACCAGCAAAGCAGAGTTGTATGATAATAAGAATGGCGTTTCCGACTCCAAGTTGGGCAACGCTACCATACATCCCTGATAGAACATAGGCAACAGCCTCTCCAACTGCGATAAGAATTCCCAACAACTTCTGGGCACCATTTCTGAAAGATAGATAGATCATAATTAGGGATTTATACAGCCCAACCTTCAGAATGAAGCCCTAGTTAAAGAAGATAAGATAAGCCCTGAGATCCCAAAACCTCAACAAGGTAGAATTAGTCTTAACAAACATCATAAATTTATAATGCACCACATATGCAGTGTCTAGGGGAAAGAAATCTACGAAATGCAGTGAATCATCAGTATGGAGAATAAAGAGCAAGCAAAATTAAGGAGATCCATACTATTTAACAGTGCAAATAGACAGACAAATGGCGACACAGCCAGATAGGGTATTAGCATACAGAAGATTCTTACAATAGGGCACGATCCTCACGGACATTGTTGTCCACTTCAATGATCTTTGACCCAGCCAATAGCTGCATAACCAGTCCAGATGTAACAATTGGAGTGATACCAAGCTCCATGACAGTCCCACGGTTTGAAGCAAGAATGACACGCATCCAATAGAATGGATCTGCTCCTGTTGTGGAGTGTATGCCATACAGAGGAAGCTGACTGCATACCAGGAAAATGAAAAGAGATATCACAGTGTATATGACCTTCTCTCTAAAGGGAACTTTCCTGTCAGCACTCTGAACTTCAGGCAGAAAGGAAAGGAAAGGCCTGACAAGATGAAGTACTCTAAAACCACCTCCCATTGTATTTTTGGTCAACTACACCAATCTAACCTGCAAAAACAATTTATTAAAGGTTAAAAACTAAATACAATCAACAAGCACTAGCCAGATTAACAATCAACTTGCACTCAATGCTGTCAGACTAGGAGGGGCATTCGAAGCTCCATATGATAACTATCCCAATCAAATAATATCACAGTTCTTTAGTCAAATCAGTAAAAAAAAAAAAAAAAAAATTGAACTAGAGTACTTAAAAAAGTGCAGATGAAGCCTATATATTGTGCAGGTTAAAAACATTGTTCAAGAACCAAATTACCAGCTCAAGAAACATAGCCAGGTCTCATTTTTTATAATTTTTCAAATTCAGTGTTATGTAAAATATTGGGACAACATCTGAAAAACTCTTGCATTTTATGGATGCAGATTGCATAATTGAGATAGAGACAAGTTTCTCCTTGAATTTGCACAAACAACTAAAAGTTTCCAATATATGGTATCAAATTAAGCTTCCAAAAGGAATGTGATAAACACCAACAGCAGAAATGCAAACCAAACCCAAACTACAATTCTATGCACAAACAAAAACACAAAGACATGCATTACCACATTGAAAAAAAAATATATCATTGAACACCGAAATGTTATCAATACAGGTAGAAACACAAATTCTACAATTCTGACCCATCCAAGAGCAAGTTTTGTTACACCGACATGCACATGCATGCATATATACATAAATACATGCAAATTTGCCACACACAAAATGTTATGGAGAGCCAATTATTTTACGAAAACAAAGCAAAAACTTCACAAATCAGATACATCAGCTATCAAGAGAGCTAACAAGCCAGCTCTCGCGTGTTAAGCTAATCTACGCTTAATCACTCGCATGCAAGCAATTTACTCAACGGATCCGAACAACAAATCTATCTCCTCCGTTTGGCTGCCTAGAAAAACACATCTAAAAATCATTCTCAACTCACACCAATAAAAAAAAAAACACACAGAACAAAACGTATCTCTAGCTCAATCTATCGAATAAATCCGAGGTCAGATCTGAACAGTAAATCTATAAACTCGACAGCTTACTCCACAGATCTGAACAGTAAATCCATAAACTCGGTTTGATTTGCCGTAAAAAAACATCAAAATTTTCATTAACATGTAAAAATACAAAACGAATCACCAGCACAGTCAATCGAGCAAAACTGAGTTCAGATCACACAACACAAACACGATCTAAATATAGCGAAACGATAACAGAGAATCGCAGATCTCGCAGAGACAACAAGTATAGAGATTGAGGAAGACGAACTGACCGTACGAACCTGAGGATCTGCGAACCGCAGAGAAGCTAACGCAACTGTAGAGAGCAAAATGGATCTGTGAGAGAGTAGAGATTGAAGGAGGTGTTATATTGGGAATAGAGGATTTGGCGTTATATGTAGGTGTGAACTGAAGCTGAGTCCACGACGCAATGACGAATTAGCGACTGAAACGTGTAATTAATAGATGACGTGGAAGATGAGTTGGCATGTTGACCAGATTTTATGTAGAATTGTCAAAAATGGTTGGGCATTTTATGAACATATTCGAAATTTCGAACTTATATGTACTTTCATACTGATAAATTAATTGAAATGGTTTGTAATTTGAACTAAAATTCAAGAGCACACCATTTTTATTTTTTATTATATAAATTCGAGTCGTATAAATTAAATATGGTTTATTTTTTGAGTTAAATTTATAAGAAGAAAGTACATACTATATACAAGTTGGTATCACCCATCCTCAATATATATTTTTTTACCTAAAACCCATAACTAAAATTCTACATAATTACAAGCTAACTTTTTTAATCTGATCCTTCAAAACATTCAATTTGAAAATTGAATTATTAGCTCCAATTACAATATATAGTGTGATTTTAAAAGTATTGAACATATTTATAAAAATAACAAAAATAATTTTTGGGTGATTAAAACATGTTGGAACAAACAGTTCAACTGTTTTGAATTTCTTTTGAAACATCGGGTTAAAAGGAGAGGGCAACGGTGTCGTAAAGCTCCACTTATTCAAAATAATAATAATAATAATTTTTGTGGTGAAAAAAAAAAAAATACCTTTCCTCGAAAAAATAAAATAAAATAATAACTTTCTTCTCTAAGAAAAATCACTTTTCTTATGAAATAAGGGTGGAGAGAGAAGGAGAGTGGAAAAAAATTAAGCAAGCCAAAAAAAAAAACAAAAAAAAAAAAAAGGTGTCCTTGCCTTCATTTCCATTACTGGTCCGAAGCTCAGCAACAAGTACAGCAAAATCACTTGCTCAAGCCTCAACACAAACCAACCCATCTCATGTTATGATCAAACTTCTCTGAACCATCTTAGCTGATCTCTTTTGCTCTCTCAATTTTCTTCTTTTTATCCAGCTAAAGGCATGGGAAAACCCTTCCCTAATCTCTTCTTTTTAGTTCTTCTCTTTGTTGCCTGTGCTCTTCAGTTCAAGTCCCATGCTGCTCCTGCAGGTAACATTTCTGGTTCTTTTGATCTGTTTGGTTAATGGGTCAGCTCAATTTCTTCCATTTATGTACTCATTTTGTGTATTGAAACCATTGATCAAATTCTAGGTTTCTGGGTCTGCTTGTTTTGCTCTTGTTCATATTTTGCATTTCCTTTATCTGTGCTCTTTTGGTTCTTGTTATGTATTTGCATAATGGGTGTGCTTGTTTTAAAAAAATATAAGTTTCACTAATTTTGTTTTGTGAATTCTGATTTGTTGAGGACCATCTGGGTTCAATCAAACTGTGTTCTTTTGATTCTTATTGTGTATTTGCATAATGGGTGTGCTAGTTTTTTAACATTAGTTTCACTTATTTAGTTTTTGTGAGTTCTGATTTGTTGAGGACCATTTGGGTTTAAACTGTTATTTTGATTCTTCTTGTGTATCTGCATAATGGGTTTGCTTGTTTTTGTGCATTAGTTTCACTTATTTTGTTTTTGTGAATTTTGATTTGTTCAGGACCATTGGTAAAACATTTGTCTCATTTGCTCAAATTGACTAGACCTTCCTCCAAAGCTCCTCAATCAGGTGATTTGAAGTAATATTTTTGTAGTTTTGGAATATAATTTTTGTTCAATGAGTGAGAACCAAGAATGGGAATAGAGTTGGCAATTTGGGTTTCAAGTTGAAAATGCGTAGTCTGAACCAGACCCGCAAGAGTTGTGGGTGCTGACCCAGCCCTCATGTACGACGCCAAAATTATTGGGGTTCATTTTATGCTACCCAAACTCACAAGAATGTGGTTCAAATCGGGTGCCCACGGATTTTGGTCCATATTGCAAGCTCTACATGGGAATGGGAATGAGATTCTCATATTTCATGTTTGGATTATCACTTGTTGGTCATGAAAATGACTGGAATTTACATTCTCATTCCATTTTTTTTAATACAAATGCTACCAATTTGTTTTATATATGGCATTTAAAAATTCGTGTGGTATTTTATGTTGAAACGTTATATTATTTTCCTTGCACAGATGGGGATGTTATTCAATTTGAAGATGGTTACTTTGTTGAAACTGTTGTGGAAGGAAACCAGCTTGGAGTTGTTCCTTATAAAATCCGAGTTTTGGAGGATGGTGAACTCTTTGCTGTCGATGAAGTTAATAGTAACATTGTCAAAATTACTCCACCACTGTCCCAATGTAAGTTTGTTCCTTTTGTTTCGTGCGAATGTTTAGATAAATATTCGAATGGTTGTATAGGCAAAAAGAATTGTGTGATAATTCTTCTTGTACCTTGAAAAAAAGTGGTGATAATGTCACACTTTGATAAAATAAGAGAAAATTGAGCAACATATGAAGGTTTAAGCCAAATGTACTAATAATGTCCACCTCCACCTTTCAGTAGTGAAAGGCTGAAAGCCCAAGCCGAGCAAGTTTGATCTAGGCATGTGACCCGATTGAGTAACCTCTCCATGTGGTCTCTGGTCTAAGGGTGGCAAGATATGTTTGTGGGTTGTGTTGAAAGTTTAGTATATTGTTAAAATGGTCAGCCCAAAAAACGACCTGTTTATGACCTTTTTAGTTTAATGAGTTTGGTGGGTCAACTAAATTCGTGTCATGTTCGCATCGAATCACAGGTCGTGACCTAATTTGTAAGCTCTACTCCATTGTCCCACGTGCAGTGGGGGAAATAATGCTTACATGCGAGGGGAGCTTGATTTGAAAGAGCCTCTGATTGTGCACGTGTCGAGCCCAAATCAATTTAGTTGAGATTTAACATACCATAACACGAACCTTTATGTGGGACCAACAAGAGAGTCAATATTCTTGACTTTCTCAGTCACCATATTGTGTGTTTAGTGATCTATTTAAAAATTTGTGGTTGTATCTATTTCCTGAGTGATAAAGTTAATAATCGGACTTAGACATCATTGAAATGTAGACTCTTGTTTAATTGATTTATTTGTTTTCTTAAATTTTGCTTGATGCAGATAGTAGGGCAAGATTGGTTGCCGGGTCATTTCAGGGTTACACGGGACATGTGGACGGAAAACCAAGTGATGCTCGTTTTAATCATCCCAAAGGTGTGACCATGGACGATAAAGGAAATGTGTATGTTGCCGATACCGTTAACCTTGCCATCAGAAAGATCGGAGATTCAGGTATAGTATATATGTTACTTCGAACTCATAACTTATAGATCATTTGCCCATATTTATCCTTGTGTCTTTTAAAACCAAGATCAAGAGAACCTGAAATATTGGTTTTGTATACTAAAAGGTGTGATTTCTGCATGAAAATGTATACAATGGTATATTGTATCATTCATAGCTGAAACATTAGGTTTCTATACTCACTAAAGTGTGACTTTTGCACCCATTGGATGTCATTTTTTTTCGGAGCCAGTCTTTATCCTATTTTTAAATTTTCGTTTAGCCCTGGACTGAACAAATTATAGTTTTACGCCCCTACAAAGATTTCAGCGCCGAATAACTCAAATTTCTCCAAATTCTGACGCTGGAATTAGATTTTTCGTTTTTTGAAAAACTACTCTATTTTCTTTTGTATGCTATTGTTGGAGACAAGTTGCTCACTTTATAGCAAAAGTTTTAGAAGAACAACAAGATCATGATGAATAAAGAATGGATTTAGAGCTAGTTGAATAGAAGGAGAAGAAAGTTACAGATACTAGGAGAAAAAAATTTAAATTTTGGTGCCGAAACCTAAACAAGTTTGAAATTTCCGGCCTCAGAGTTTTAACAGAAGTGTAAAACTATAATTTCATCTAGTTCAGTCCGGGGAAGCAACAACATTTTACCCTTGAATTTATTTAACAGAAATTTTGGGGCCAATGTTGAAGTTAAAGCATATCATAACAAATAATTCTCGAGCAAATTGTGGTGGTTATTATGCTGAAATCTTGCTAATTCGGAAATGATTTGCAGGTGTCACAACAATTGCTGGAGGAAGATCAAATGCTGCGGGATACAGGGACGGGCCTAGTGAGGATGCAAAGTTCTCGAATGATTTTGATGTGGTGTACATTCAGTCCACGTGTTCCTTGTTGGTTATCGATAGAGGAAATGCTGCTCTTCGACAAATATCTCTCAACCAAGAGGACTGTGATTATCAGTACAGTTCAGTTTCTACGACAGGTTCGTATCCAACAGGTACTCCTAGACTAGAGCTGACAATTTGGACCCGAAACCACGACCAACTTTCAGGTCGGGTTTATCTTGTGAAATTTTGGGTCGGACAGACCCACAAGAATTAACACATTTTATGCCTAAAAAGTAAAATCCGACCAGCACCTCGAAACCCGAATGAACCTGAAATTGCCACCTCTGTCCTAGACACAACCTTTAGTAGATTCTGAGAAATTGATGAGCTGTGCTGATGAGCGAAGGTTGTTGTCATGACATCATAAAGATAAACCGTAATCATACAATATTATGGTTGTTTCCATAATTGGATATTTGATGGCCCATTCTTAGGAAATTCTTGATGGCCATTTTCATCATATTTCATTGTGCGGTCGATCTTAAGGTCTTTGTGGATCATCCTTTTTGGCAGATATACT
>JAYMTA010004409.1:0-12672 GCA_036897625.1 Pelargonium cotyledonis | reverse complement strand
AAAATGTTCAAAGGGACAAGGGTAGTTTAGTACTTTTGACCAAGTCTTTGAGGGTAGTTTAGTAATTTTGTATTTTTAATTAAAAATTGACCAATTAGCAAGCGACAAGTGTCACTAAAAATTTAGAATAATTTTAATTTCCACATCCGCGCCACTTAAGAAAATAATAAATAATAAATTAAATGTCACGTCATCTCACTTAACGGTACCGTTAACTAAAGCTAACGGATGGATCCACGTGACCAAATAGTATGAAGTGTGGGTACTGGTAGAGCCCCATTATTTGTGCGGGGACCTGAGGAGTGAGTTTTTGATAGTTGGGGGTTGTGGAGTATTTTTCTCTTATATTAATGAATGAAGTGTCGCTTGTTAAAAAAAAAGTATCGATTGTCGTTTATAAAAAAATGCCTATTTTTTTTATGACTAGTTTATAACCCGTGAGCTGTACGACGGAAAATAATATATTTGAAATAAATATATAATAGTTAATTTACATGTACATACATATAATTGAAGTCTTCTTTTATACAATTATAATTGATTATACCCAAAAAATCATAAGTTTCAACGAGTCATAAGTCGACAAGTGACACCCAAGCGCCACATCATTCAATACCTCGGACCCGAGTTCATGTGGTCAAAAAGCATTCAAGCCCCAAAAGACAACTCTCATCCCGTCGAAAATGAACAACGTCACCTGGCAGTCCCCGAAGCCATAGCGCGCCCCGGGCGCCAAACAAACGACTCTCAAGGCCCCCACGCCCCCCAAGTCACTCAACGAGGCCCCAGAGGTCAAGTGCTCGTGTCAAGGCACTTCGACGCCCTAAACTCATTAAGGGACCAAGCCAAACTCATCCCCCAAGACTCATGCAAAGATCGTCTGCCACTTGACCTTAAACGACCCAAACCATCTGAGACTTCCCCGGCTCACCCTTAAATCGCCTGAGCCATCCAAGTGCACTTCAAGTGGTCCCAAGGACATCCCAAATCATCCCAAGTCCTGCCAAGGACTTTCAAAACTTCATTATAGCTCCCAAGCATCCAAAAGACCCTCCAAGAGGACCATGTCCGTATAGGACACCAAGTCTTCCCTCCAACTTGGTCCCATCCTTCCCTCCTTCCTTCACAAACCTCCTTTGACTTCCAACCCCTCCAAACCCTTCCAAAAACGTCCAAGGCTCCTCCAAGGCACATGGTGTCCGTACAGGACACCTTTCCACCCTCCGAGTTATGTTGTCCATCAAAGTTTCCCAAAACCTCCCACTTCCACCGCATGTCCCTCCAAACCTTCTCTTGGATCCCCAAGACCCCTCCCAGGCTCCCAAAATGTCTCTAAGGAGGGTTGTATCCCTACATTACACATGGTTTTCGTACAAGACACCCTTTGAGTCCGTACGGTACATATCACCATCCCTCCAACTTGTTTCCTTCCACTTAAGGTTTCCCAAACCTTCCCCTTAACTCCTTTGATCACCCTAAACCTTCACCAAGCTCCCTCAAGCATCCAAGTCGTGCTCAAAGATCCCCAAAGTCTTAAGGAAACAACTTGTCCGTAGGGGAAACCTTGGTGTCCGTTCATGACATCATTCAGTTCGTACATAACACCATGGTATCTCTACGAGACACCTTTCCGTTCCTTTGAATCCTAACTTGTCCATTCCCCTCCAAAAGCTCCCCAAGGTTGTCCCAAGACCATCCCATGGTCCCTCGAGACCCCTAAGACTCATCCCATGACTCAAGAAGCTAATTCGGTCTCTCAGCTCATCCACAGCCATCCAGTGTGTGTCCGCAGATCTGTGGCCATCCACATCCATCTGTGGTCCTTCCATCGTCCATTAGGATCTGTTCATGGAGTCTCCTTCCGCGCTGCATCTGCCCACGTCTGTAGGAGCTACGAGCTTTCCAAGTCGTGTCCACGCCGATCTGCGGAAACACCCTTCATCTATATTTGTTCCCTCATCTGTGCGTCTGCAGCCTCACTTCCAAAGAAGTCATAAGCCATCCGCGCATGTCATCTCCGCGTTCGAGCCACGTCCTCCGCAGATCCGTTCATCTGCGCACACCAACCTCGCGTCCAAGCATCCATCCACATCCGCGCAAATCCGAGAGTCCCTCCGTACATCCATCCATGCCTTGTCCATAGATGACCCTAGACACCCACGAGGCCTTATCCCATGGGTCTGTGGATCCATCACTTATCCTGGCATCGTCCCACAGATCCACTTTGGTTTTCAACCGTTCCGAGATGGTTTAAGGGCGTCCAAGCGCACCATCCATCCAAGCATGACCCAAGCCATCTGGGCACGGACACAAGACAAGCTACTATGATGCGTCCCGGCGTTGGACTATTATCCAGGTCGCCCCGGAAACACATTTGCTCTCTTCATCACTTTGGGCACGCTTGAGCCATTTCAGGGGCTTGGAACCATGTCCCGCGTGGCAGAGGCTTCTTAGGTCCTCATCCCCCGCTCTCGGCTCACGGGACAACGCAAGGGGTCGGCCGCGTCCAACCGGCACACAATGGGCCAAAAAGTCAACCAATGCTCCAAGTTTCCCAAAATAGGGTCCCCATCGATATCGACCAATCAGGTGGCGACAAGTGGCATCCCTAAGGTTTTAGTATAAATACCCCATCTCTCTAAGAGAATGAGACTCTCTCAGAATTTCGTATTACTTTCTCTCTCTAGCTTTCTCTCTCTAAAAAGATCTAGGGCCCTCATGGAATCTTCGTGAACTTACTCTCATGCCTGAGGCGGTGTCCCGTATCCACAACCCCGGGTCATCATTCTTTGGTGTCTCGGTCCCCACAGGTGACATGTACCACAAGCTCCGGCATCTAGGACAATCAAGCTACGTGGATTGACAATCAACAAAAGACTTAGAACAATTTAAGATTACCTTTGAGCACGTGGACAAAAAGATCAACACCTACAGATCCTAGTGTATTTGCATTGACCCCCGGTCAAAACAGACGAACCAATAATTATACTCAAATATTACAATAATTGTACTCAAATAACTAAATAAATATGAATAAAAATAGAGTAAAATATGTATCAATCAACTGATATAAATGTTACATCAAGTCAAAACTACAACAAGCTATATAGAATAAATTGAATCAAGCCATAAAATCACCATTAAGAAAAGAATACGTAATATATTTTAAGAAAAGATAGCCTAAACAGATTGTTTCCATTTTAAAATTGCACTTTCTTATTCTTTTTGTGTAATTTTTATAATTAAACAAAATTGTATGTCAAAAATAATAAAATGACGAGACATTCTAATAGCATTATAAATATGTTTTTTGATTTATCTTTTATAATATGCATGTATAGATTAGGAATTTGGGTTGGTGTTGGACTTTTTGCAACCAAAGGGCTCCTAATATTTATATTTACTATAATTATTTAGAGGGAAATTATCAGTTGAAGATTACTATGGATTTATTTATGTGCAGACCCCAAAAGTTGTTAATTTGTTTTATCAACAACTTTCTTTGATGGTAAAACTCGACTCTGAATGGGTATGGAACCCTTTATAAATATCAGTTTATTCACAAATGGGTATATTTTATTTGGCGTGAACCATATTTATATGTTTTCTAGTGTTGAAAAAATAAATAGTCTCTGATATGGTTTAGGAGTCACAAGAACACAATAACAATTAACAAGTCCCTTCGAAAGCAAATTGCAATTTGAAATACTGAAATTCGTTGACCCGAAAAGAAGCTGACAAAAATGCAATTTTGACAAATGGGTAATCAATTACTTGTCTGCAATTCACATCATTCGCTTGCTTCTCCTCAACTGAACCATCCTAAACTTGAAGAAGAGGAAAACAATGATGGGTTTTGAAGGAAGATTTCAGTTTATGAGACTGTGAAAACCTGGTATGCTTCTTATTGCTTCTCAATACTTACGTGTGTGCTTAGCTTTCTGGATTTTCAATATTGTATTTTTTATTTATCTGTTTTTGACTGAGGATCATCCCATGGGTTTTGGTTTCTGGGTTCAACATTGAGCAACTCCTCTTTGTCTCTTACCTGGGGTTTTCACTTTTCAGGAATTAGAATGACCAGAATTGGTTATTTTCATCTTTTTGGTCCATGTAATTATTGTGCTTTTTTCTGGGAATTGTTTTGTGTACTTAGTTTGCAGGATTTTAGCTTGCGTTCATTATGCAAATCAAATTCCATGGGAATGAGGTTTCATTGATTTCACCACTATTTTATTTCATCATGTTAAAATATAATTAATCTGAGGTGGTTGAGAAACATGTTAATGACAAAACACCATTTGTTTTCTAGTGATTATATCAAGACTTGATGAGCTACAAACTGTGGCTAAGTTGTTTCGGTTTTTGGTTCTGTTGCAAGGGCTAATTGAGCCAATATGTGATTTCATTTTGGTGATACAGTGTACTTAGTGTAACCAAGAAGTGGCATAGACTAATGGAGGGAAATGGGATTACTGAGGAAGCAGCAAACATACTAGCGATGCCGCCTCCCCCTTCTTTAATTGTAGCATTGGCTATCAATGGAAATAGAAAAAGCAAATATGTTGTCAGTTGGGCATTGGAGAAGTTTATTCCTGAAAGAAATGTTGTCTTCAAGTTGCTACACATCCGCCCGAGGGTAACTGGAGTCCCTACACCATGTAAGTTCTGTTTACTAGAGCATGTTATAACTTATTGGAACCAGAACTCGACGGACCTGGCCTCAGAAAACTTTGTTTTCATAGTTTATAGCTGTTTTGAATGTACTTCAAAGGACCATGATACCTTGATTAAAACTACATATGTGAGCAGCACATAAAGTACATCGTTATCCTAGAAAGGTAGCTTGTAATAATTTCTGTGACCTAGAAAGTTTATTTCGTTATTTATATGAAAGAAATGGACAGTTATATTTGGACTGAATCATTACCTCTTCTGACATTTAGTTGTCATTCCAGTGGGAAACTTGATTCCTCTTTCACAAGCAAGGGAAGATGTAGCTGCTGCGTATAAGAAAGAGGTGGAGTGGAAGACAACTGAAATGCTTCTTCCTTATAGGAAATTGTGCGCGCAAAAAAAGGTGAAGTTTTCTTGCATGTTGAAATTTGTGATCGAGTCAAAGCGGGGGAACAAGAACTTATATTGTTTTGGTCCTGTACATAGGTGCAAGTAGAAGTTTCAGTGATCGAATCTGACGATGTACCGAATTCCATAGCTGAGGAAGTTACAAAGTGCTCTATCAACAAGCTTGTTATCGGAGCTCCGTCTCATAGCATCTTCACAAGGTACTTATGTAGCATGCTAGTATATGCCACAATTATTATGCAGGGACTTTTCTATTGAATACTCGAAGAAAGTTGTAATATCTACATCTCACAACTCCTACCTACTGGCACGGTCCTATAACAACTGATATGAAATCACCGTTCGTGCTGGATTAGAAAACCAAACAACCTTTAGAGGATGCCTAGTAGGAAAAATGTGTTTGGAATAGGCAAATTAACACAAAATCAAGTGGTTCCATTGATTTACATACATTTTGAGGGTCTTTATGATATTTCTTTATCGTCTCTTATTTATATCCATTTACACCATAAACATTCTTATTACCAACATTGTGTTTGTAGGAAACTTAAGAGACAAAGTATGTCACAAAGAATCTCAGTACGTGCTCCAAGCTTTTGTACAGTTTATGCGGTTTCAAAAGGAAAAATATTATCCATTCGTCCTTCAGATTTAGAGACAGTCGGAAGCACAAAAGATTCTAGTAGTGAAACGAGCTGCTTTACCAACAGTTCTTCAAGTGGTGCTTCCAGTTGGCAAACAGGTAATTGTACCTTACTTTCATCTGTGCTACATCTATTTATGATGAACGGGTGTATAGAAGTTGTTTTGCCTTGTATATACACGAAACAATGGTACTAGATAACATATCATAAAAAGTTTCAGCGGTCATTAAACATATTCGGATTTGATGATCAAACTGTGTGAACGACCAGTTCTGTCGGTTTAGTGACTGAGCAGTTAGCACTACAGAGACGCCACTGGTTAGGTGCAGGGTGCTGTAGTCCAGGATAAAACTTGTGCTATACAAGATAAGAAGTATATTCAAATTCTCCTAATAAATTATTGCGTAAATTGCATGTTCAATATTATAGTGTCTAAGTAGATGTGGGTAATGCTCCCAGTACATCTTCAATATATCTGACTTTTGTATGTGATTATGTTGTAAGAGTTGTACTGATTCAAGACCATGGAAAATCTAAACTGATTTATCATGAAGTGTACTCTCTCTCTCTCTCTCACACACACACACACACACACTGTATGTCTAGATGTCCTCTTAACTGTATCTGTACTGTTCAAGATGTTAGACGCAAGTATTCCCCTACTTGACTATATATCTCAGTAATTGCATGTTGAGTTGGATTTGGAGATCGTACCTCCCAAGTTGATAATTTATGCAGAAAGTGGTTTTGACCCATATCTTCCTGTATCTGGAATCACAGACCTGGGCCCCATTGCTTCATCCTCTCATTTCCGTTCACCTTCCCTACCAATGCAGCGATTTCGAGCTCTCTCTACTATGAACCACACCGTTCTCCATACTAGAACAAGTTCAGTTGCATCCGATCATTCGAGGTGCCAGTCTCTGGATATCGATGAAGGAAGCGATGCATATAATGGACACGCGTTCAGTAAAAATTATAGTAACAGAAGCTTGTCAACAGATACTCAATCATGGATTTCTGATCAAGCATCCACCTCAGATGTGCTCACAGATGATTCGTCATCTGCCAGCCAGGTAGTTTCTTCACTTTCTTTTGACCATATGTACTCATTGACAATGAGTGCATTCAGAGCTGCAAATAAGAAGCTTGTTTGGGATGAGCCTGTGTTTAATGTCACAATTCACAATGGATTGCCATATTGCTAGAAATGTTTCAGAATAATTGTTTTCTGATGTCTTTGAGAGACTAGTTCTAAATCATCAAAGAAAAAATCCACATTGATATTTTACTTTTTGCAATGCTGAAGTATTTTTTATTTGAAATTGTATTCAGGTAAATATCAACTTTGAGCTAGAAAAGCTGAGAATTGAACTTAGGCATGTTCGAGGAATGTATGCTGTAGCTCAAAGCGAAACAATTGATGCTTCTCGAAAGGTTAGCATTTATATCCTGATCTTTTCCAGACATGTTTTCTTCTCCCCTGTATGTATCCATTTTGTGCTAGTTAAAGCAAAGGAAAATGTCTGGAGGACCTTTGATTATGACTGGATTCAGTATCATGATGAAATTAAATGAAATCCTCCAGCAAGTACCATTTAGTTTAGAGGCACATGTCCTACTTTTGCTCTCACACGACAATTTCTCCACTGTTCCTTTCCAAACAAAGTAACACACATCTACATTGCTTGCTAGCAGCTTAGCAACTTAAACAATCGCCGGTTAGAGGAAGCTATAAAGTTGAAGGAGATGCACTCAAGGGAAGAGAAAGCATATGAATTGGCAAAAGAAGAGAAGGAAAAGTATGAAGCTGCGAAAATGGAAGCAGAGTTTGTGATGCTATGTGCTGAAGGGGAAGCTTCAGAAAGGAGAGAGGCTGAGATGGAAGCCCTGCGTGATGCCAAAGAGAAAGAAAAGCTTGAAAATGCTCTAGTAGGTTCTCTTCAGCAATACCACAAATTCTCATGGGAAGAGATTGTGTCTGCCACTTCATCATTCTCTGAAAATCTTAGGATTGGAAAGGGAGCATATGGCACCGTCTACAAATGTATTTTGCATCATACTACCGCAGCCGTGAAAGTTTTACATTCAAAGGAGGGTCATGAATCTAAGCAATTCCTGCAGGAGGTATGCAACTTTCTGGATTAAGTTGATGAAACTGCAGCAGTTATTAGGACTTGATTTATAATAGACAAATGCTATTTTGGCGTGGGAAGTTAGTCTTTGTATTTCCTCATTGCTAAAACCAAATTGCATAGCATATACACTTAAATTTGAATGATGAATCTTAATCTCCCAGCTGTTCAGTTAGTTAACTATATCCTCATATAGAGTACCAGAGATATATGTTTATTTCAAGCATTAAATGTTGAACACTTGAACCCAGTTTACTTTAGCCAGTTGAAATGTTTGCTTACTGTCTATGAGGTACGTGGACGTATCTGTGCGTTGGGAAGTACTTTATTAACTTTCTTTTCCCTTTTCCCGAGATGATGAATGCAACTCTTGATTTGGTGCACTAATATTGTTGTAGAATGAACTGTAAGGAGGAGTACCCCTCCCAAACTTTTCAAATGAAGAATTATTGATGATTTCTACTGCTTTGCAGCTTGAAGTCTTGAGCAAAATTCGTCATCCACATTTGCTCCTCCTTCTCGGAGCATGTCCTGAACGTGGTTGTCTTATATACGAGTACATGGAGAATGGTAGCCTGGAAGACAGATTGCTCCGAAAAAACAACACACCTCCTATACCATGGTTCAAAAGGTACCAGATTGCTTGGGAGGTAGCGTCTGCTCTAGTCTTTCTTCACAACTCAAAGCCAAAACAAATCATTCACCGTGATTTGAAACCAGCGAACATCTTGCTTGATCATAACTTTGTGAGCAAGATTGGTGATGTTGGTCTGTCTACCATGGAATTCTCTGCATCCACTGTGTACGAGGACACAGGCCCTGTGGGAACTCTTTGTTACATAGACCCTGAGTACCACAGGAGTGGGTTAATCTCTCCAAAATCCGATGTTTATGCTTTTGGAATGGTAATTTTGCAGTTGCTTACCGGACAGCCAGCCATTGCTCTGGCCCATAAGGTGGAGATGGCAATCAATAATGATAGTTTGGTAGAGATATTGGACCCGGAAGGTGGGGAATGGCCAGCTGAAGAAACTAAGGAATTAGCTATGCTGGGACTAAGTTGTGCAGAGCTTCTACGTAAAGATAGGCCTGATTTGAAAGACCAGATACTTCCTGCATTAGAAAAATTGCGAGAAGTAGCTGATAGAGCTATACATTCATCTTCCGGTGTTTCCTTACCTCCTAACCACTTCATCTGCCCAATAATTAAGGTATGCTCCTACTCCTACAACTGATTGTCTACTACCCATTTGTTCACACATTAGAAGGAGAAAAGAAACAGCGACAATTAATTGATACGTATAATTTTACGTAAGGGATTTTATAGTTCTATACTAAATGTGATGGCAAGGAAATCCCATAATGGGGTATCGATTTGGATTCACATAAGTCTGGTCAGGCTTAATGGTTCAATTTGTCATTTTGATATTGAACTCACTTTCTTTTTCTGTCAAAAACAAAGAAAAAAGAAGCCAGCCTCTCTTAATCTTTTTGTTGCACGCATTGTCATTACTTTTAATTTGAATTGGGTGTGTCATTTGTAAATAATGCAGGAAGTAATGGATGATCCCTGTGTTGCTGCTGATGGATACACTTACGACTGCAAAGCTATTGAGAAATGGCTGGAACAGAATGATAAGTCCCCAGTGACAAATTTGCCTTTGCCTAATAAGAATCTCATACCAAATTATACCCTTCTTTCTGATATTATGGAGTGGAAGTCCAAAAGACAACAGTAGCACATGTTCATATATTTTCAGGTTTTGACACTTACATTTATTATCTTCATTTTATTTTGCTTTCCAGTTCCAACACCTCATATGTGCATATATATGTGTATGCGCGAGCGTATTAGGTTGTATTTTTAGTATTACGTTACTAATATATATTCTAGATTTGATGCGATAACAGTCGTTAGCGTTGAACCGGATTTGGTAGATGATGAATGCATGCTTTTGATTGCTGGTCAAATTGATGCGGAAGTTCCCTTCTGGCTTCTTATCTTGGGAGCACATACCTGATTTTCATGTAGTATCTTCATCCTACCAACTGAGGATTAGATTTGGACTGGAGTGTCTCTAGTAGGCCATCCATCTTTCACCACAAACTGGTGTATTTTCAGGACCATCCTGTTTCCATTTCCTTATAATGCAAACACCATAGCACAGTTGATGCCCATGATGCCACAAGCTAACCTGTATGCATCCCTTGCATTTTGGAGATCTTAGATGATACCCTGGCATAAAATTGCGAAATAGTTGGAACTGTTGTGAAATAAATGTCCTAGCACACCAAATTGGAAACTAAGACATGACGAACAAACATACGGGCCATCAACCCATGCACAATAAATGTGATTGATCTTTGGCGTAAAATGGAGTGGTGAATTGATGAATGGAGTATTGAATTGGTGAGAAATTTTCATCTATATATAGATAGGTCTCTTTCATTATATGGGGTACCAAAAACCAAAACACAGATAATAATATCAGCTCTCTTATTTGCTCTCTGCTCCATTTTTTTTTGTTCTGTTTTATAACACGTTATCAACACAAAAGCTTTGTTAGTGTAACACTTTTCTTAGTAAATTGTAGTCGAACCTGATTTTTATATTGAGCTAAACATTTACAAGTTCTAGGTAATTATTTACCGATTATATTTTTTCACGTTTCATTGCAATTTTAATTGTTTTCATAATTACATTTCTTTATATGTACAATTTTTTTTTATATGAGACTAATTAATTATTGCTATAATTATCTGTCATGGATCATTGATGTCGAAATGTATTTAAACTGTGTGAATCTTGGCGATACCATAAAAAATAAAAATATAGCAACAACCCAAGATAAAGCAAAAGCTTTGATCTTCATACGCCATCACTTATACGTGGGGTTGAAAAATGAGTATCTCACAGTTAAAGATTTTCTCATGTTATGAAAAAATCTTAAAGAGCGTTATGAATATCAAAAGACTATTATTTTACCAAAAGCTCGGTATGATTGGATGTATTTAAGGCTCCAAGATTTTCCAACAGTAAGCCAAATACAGTTCTAAATTGAATTTGATTTCTTCACATTTAAGACTTTGCGTAGAAAATGTCACTGAAGCGGATATGTTACAAAAAACATATTAGTTTTGATAAATTCAGTCAACTATTATCATTTCTTCTTGTGGCTGAACAAAATAATGAGTTTTTGTTAATGAATCATGAATTACGTCCGACCGGCTCTGCTATATTACATGAAGCTAATGTTGTAGCATATAATAATTATGGTCGTAGTTGTAGTCGCGGTCGCGGTCGTGGCCGTGGTCGTGGCCGTGAACATGGATATAATAATAGTCATGGCCAAGGTTGAGGCAGAAATAGTTTTTGGCATCGGGATGGTCATATTCAGAAGGCAACACATGAAAATGGAAAGACTCCATATGATGGAGTTCCTAAAAGGATTGAACATCCATGTTATAGATGCGGAATGAAAGGGCATTGGGGACGAAACTGTCGCACACCCAAACATTTTGTTGATATTTATCAAACCTCCTTAAAAGAGAAAGGAAAGAATAAAGAGGTCAACTTTGTTTGCCAAGATGACAATGATCAAACCAATGAGCAAGTGGATTTGGCTCACTTGGATGTTGTAGACTTCTTTCAAAACATGGTTGCAAATGTTGAACCATCTTTTGCTAATGAAAATGCTTATGCTTGAAGTTATTTTCTTTTATGTGTGGCATTACTAGTACGTTTTGTTTTTCCTTTTTGTTTTCAATATGTCAGTTTTATATATTTTTAATTTTTAATCTTATTATGTAATTTTTGGTTAATGAATAGACATGGAAAATTCACATCCTTGCAATGATCATTTCAAAATGGATTATGAAAACATATGCTTAGTAGATAGTAGAACTACTCACAATATACTCAGAAGCGATATATATTTCTTGAATTTGACAAAATCAAAGGCAAATGTCAAAACAATTGTAGGTACTGCAAATGTAGATGAAGGCTCTGGAAGAGCAATTATTTTGTTACCTAAGTGAACAAAAATTATGATAGATAATGCTTTATTATTATCTACTAAATCAGAAAGAAACCGGTTAACTTTCATGAATATACATCTCAATGGCTATCATATTGAGACAATAAATACAGACAATATTGAATACATATGTATTACATTTATTGTATCCGGAGTGAAACGAATATTAGAAAGATTGTTTTCTTTATCCTCCATTTAATTTGTACTATACACGTATATGTGCAATTGAATTTCATGTTTATAGTGAACCAGAAATTCACTGATTTAAAGAATAATTTTATGAGTTGGCATGATCGATTAGACCATCTTGGGTCAATAATGATGCAAGCAATTATAGAGAACTCAAATGAGCACTTATTAAATAATCAGAAAATTCTTTTGTCAAACGAGTTTTCATGTGCTGCTTGTTCTAAAGGAAATTTAATTATTAGGCCATCACCAACAAAGGTTGGAAATAAATCTCCATAATTCCTTGAATGTGTTCAAGAAGATATATATGGGCGTATTCATCCTTCGTGTGGACCATTTAAATATTTCATGGTATTGCTAGATGCATTTACCAGATGGTCACATGTATGTTTATTATCATCTCGCAATGTGACATTTACAATATTGTTAGCTCAAATAATTCTACTAGGAGCACAATTTCCAGATTATACAACTAAGACAATTCATCTCAACAATGCCGGAGAATTTACATCAAAAGCATTTGATAATTATTGCATGTCGATTGAAATTAAAGTTGAGCATCCTGTGGCCCACACGCACACC
>JAYMTA010004408.1:0-12673 GCA_036897625.1 Pelargonium cotyledonis | reverse complement strand
AAACCAGATTTGAGAAATATGATGAAGGCAGAGAGAGAGGGGGAGGAACAAGGAAAAAAATTATTAAGATTTTTTGGGACTAAAACTACGTAGTTTTGAGAGTCTGACTTACCTAAACTTAAGTAAGTCGACTCACCTTCATTTTACCCTATATATATATATATATATATGGATCTACATATATATACATATATAACACACATTTGGAACAGGCAGCTACTCCAATTCTTCTTATTAATTCTTTTTTTGCGTTGACAATTTTGAAGATTGAGGTGATTTTTGTCTTGCACTTAATTGCAATCTGCACAAGTCAACATGAACATGGAAAAAATCTATACATTTTGCTCTTTCAGGAGAGATCGTAATGAGGAGACAAAGCAATTGGGTGTCACAAGCAACCATTCTTTCATAGCTAAGAAAGCACCACAAATTAAACCTCATCAACTTTTGTGGGAACGCATAAGTACCATTTCTTCATTAAGTTTTCACATTATTTCAAGTCCAAACCTTAAAAACTACTAATAGTGAACAAAATCTCAAATTATTATAATATATATATAATATGGCTAAATGCATAAGATTTTACTAGAGTCGATTTTCATATTTTTGTAGACAAACAAGTGCATTCAATGTCACGTCTGTATATACATATCGCGTTTGTATGTAATTTATGTGAGTAATCATTTATTAGTGTATCGGAGTGTGCTCACTGTGCAAATATGGACTTCTTGATATGTAGAAATCATTGTAGATCACTACAATCTTGAAAATTGGAATCTCTCCACAGATTTTGGCAATTTGGTTATGCGTAGAGTGATTTTATTTGCAAGAAAATCAGTAGCCTCTTTGGAATATATGTCCAATACAATGTCACTTGCTACATTTGACTTCTTTTTTGCTTCTTTTAATTGAAACACAACCATTTCTTTTGGGGACATAGGAGAGAGCCCACAAATTATGCCTACTTTGTTCACAAATTTTTCCATATTATGAAATAGGATAAAAACATTCTCTCCCAAAAAGAACAAAAAAAAAAAAAGATATGAACTCGAAAAAAAAAATCAATAAAATCTAATAAAATTTGAACATTGTTTGAGTAAAAGAATGAGTAGCAACAAAATCAAGGTACATATATATGAAGGATCAATGCTCATAACGTTTTTACAAAGTAACAAATGATGTGTGTAAATCACGAAAAATATTCAATAATGAGAGAATCTTGAACAGTCTTTTGGAGGACAGTAGCCAACCAGCACTGATGAATTGGAAGAAGAAAAAAACAATAAAAGTTTCAAACTTACAACAACAAGAATTATTTATCGAGAAAGATCTGGTAGGTCATAAATAAATAAATAATACTACCTCCGTCCCAAAATGAGTGTCTTGTTCTCATTTTTTGCAAAAATTAAGAATTACAAGATAATTTAGTGTGTTTCCAATATAACTTTCACTTTCTTCATATGCAAATTTGCCTATGTGCATAAGTAATAAGGGTACTATGGAAAGAACATTAATATAATAACATAAAAATAGAAACAAGACACTTATTTTAAGACAAAATTTAGACAAACAAGACACTCATTTTGGGACGGAGGGAGTATGATCTGAGTGATTGAGCTCCAAATTAAACAATATGATCTGTTCCGATTCACACAAACATGTTTATAAAATTATATTTTTCTTTAAATGGGTTAGTTAATAAACGAGTTACACGATATGAGTAATTAAATAGGTCCGACCCGAGCAAAATTGGATAAGTAAATGGAATGAGTTAGCCCCGGTTGGTTGAGTTTTGCGGGGTCAGGAGAAACAGAGACCTTAAATTTCTTTCCATAACAATGTTGCATTAATTCAAACAATTGTATGAATACACAAGCAAAACAAAACAAATTCGTAATTTTGTTGGGTCTCAGGCCCTCTTTACTATCAAATATAAGAAAGAAACTGAAATGAATTCTCTATTGTTGCTCAGACATTATTTCAGCTTCGAGGCGAGCGCTTTCCTTCTTGAAGAATACGAATTCTTGAAGAAGTTTAGACAACTTCGCGACATTGTCATCCTGAATATGCTTTGGGACCTTCTCATAGCCCGAGGCATGCATGATGTTCTGCAACTTTTCTTGTTGTCTGTTGAAATAGAATACAAATTCCAAGATGAGCAGAGATTTACCGTTGGCAGATATGGTTATAATTAGCAAGAAACTAAAGCGAGCTAGGGTTTTAGGCGTAATGATGGACATTTGAAACAAAAGGCGAATCAAATTGGACACAGAACGCCGTAACCTAGATAATCATTCTATGGTTACTATTTTCTACAAAACATTTGCCAAGAAACAAAATACATGTAATCTATATGGTCATTCAAATGCATGCACGCACATTCTATGCATATAAGGTAGAAGTGGCAATTGGATTTGGGTCAGGTTTTAGAGTTAAAAGACCTAACTAGAACCCGGCCAAAATGAGGTGCGGGCTGTGGATTTCAGTTAAAGGGGTTTGGATAGAAAATGTGGGGTGTGTGCGGATTCACTCAACCCAGCCTAAAAATAATTAGGGTATACTTTAAGTGGCTCGAACCTGTAAAAATGCAGGTTGGATATTGAACCCACAGGTTCAGGCCTAAACTGCTAGCTCTAATGTAAGGCGACTTTGTATGATATTTATAGTATAAAATAAAAAACGATTCACTTACTTTTGTATTTCATCCATCTTATTTTGTATCTTCTCACGCTCTGCTTCCGCATTAAGAGCTCCTTGAACCTTTAAATAAACCTTAAGATTTTCATTAACATTCTCGAATGCACAGCCAGCCGGAGCTTCATCTTTTCCACTTTGTAGAACCTGTAGAATGATTTATTCATCAAAAGAGAAATAATTTAACCAATTTCAGTAATAACAGGCCACAGCCACAAGAAAATGCACTAGCTCGGTATCTGATGTTAGATTTGCCAAGTCAAGAAATCTAGCTTTGTATTCTAATATACAGAATATATATGTGCAAGTGCAGCTCGACTTTGACCAATTACAGCAAAAGTTTAGTATGGTGCAAATAATAATAATAAAATAAACATACCTTCAAAGATGACAGATTGGCAAGAGTTTGGATCTCCAGTTGATGGCTACTAATGATTTGTGCAACTGAATCAATTTGACAAAACGCAAAAGCTGGTAGCCTGAAAAGGTTCAAGATCAGTCTTTAACATTCAGATTCCACATTTTAAATCATACCTAATATAGATGAGTTGGAACTATGAATCGCCACCTTTGGTTGATGAACTTAGGGGTTATTATTGATGCTCAAGTCTCATGGTTATACGGTTACTATAAATTTTTACCTTTCATTCTTTTGTTTTGTGAGGACCTCAGACCTCAGGGACCGGAGAGATTTCACTGTAGACTCAACGACATCCATCTCATATTCAACAGTATCATTTGTCCAGCTCTGTGAAGTGTGAAAACAAATAAATACGGCGATCAAATATAAATGAAGAATAAACATTAGAGTTTGACATCATATGATATCTCAGACACACTAATGAAAATGTTATTATCCATGGCTATGATGATTATGTGACTAATTCTCATGAAAGGAAGCTAAAACAATCAACTAGGAGTCCATGTCCCTTTAGAGTTTGCAATTAGGGTTTTCATTCCAGTTATAAACAACAAACCTGAGCCACAAGTGGTGCAGGTTCAGGCAGGTTATGGGTAGAGTTATGAATTTTACAAATACTCAAAGAAAATGTGCGGATTTGCGGCATTTTCCCTACCCAACTCAAGAATGAATAATATTAATAAGTATATTTTATGCAACCTGAACCCACAAAGTAGGTCCAGCTTCGGGTGCCCGCAGGTTTGGGTACAATTTGCCAACTCTATGTCCAGTAGACCATCTAATTTTCTATATAGACCTCGTTACTTTTGATAGTAAACTTTACCTTTACAGGGGCCGGATACTTGCATGTCATAATTGATTCTTTCTTTGCAATGGACGTTGAGTGAGGAAGCCTCTGCCAAAGCTCCTCAGTAACAAATGGCATGAAAGGATGAAGCAATCGCAGGCCATTTTCCAAACACACCCATAATGCAGCTCTTGCAGACTGCCTTTCAGAGACAAATGTCGAATCATCACCAGTAAAGTAGGGCTTCACTACTTCAATGAAAACATCACAGAACTGGTATTGCCACCAAGAATATACTGTACTGGAAGCATCTGAAAAATCGTATGAATCCAATGATGACACAGTTTTGGATATGGCCTTGTTCAGCACCGAGAGTATCCACTTGCAGCTAAATGGCATGATATCAGGATTAATAACTGCTGGAGGGACATAATTGTCTCCAAGCTTGCTCATAGCAAACCGGACAGCATTCCACAGTTTGTTACACCACTGACGGTACCCAACCACTCTTTGAATATCCAAATTTATCTTATCAGACTGAAGGAAAAGAGAATGACATATTAGCAAATGGCATTAAAGAATCACAGAGAGATGTCAGAGAAATTGAATAACATACTTGAGCTGTGTAAGAGACGAGGGCAAAACGGAGAGCATCAGCACCACATTCAGATATACCATTAGGGAAGTCTTTCTTCTGACCCTCTTTCGCAATGACCAGTTCGTTTTTATCCAAGTTACCCTCCTCTAGCCTTTTGTGAAGACCTTCAAGGGATATCCCATTTATTACTTCTAGAGGGTCAACAACATTACCCAAAGACTTCGACATCTTACGTCCATGTGCATCGCGAATCATAGGATGCAAGTAAACCTGAATGACAAATGTAGGTCAGTGGATTTGCTTCAATATTTGTTGTTCATACAAATTAACGAAACTACACTAATTGCTAGATTTCTTGTTCAATTGAAATGCTAACACACCTTGCTGAAAGGAACATCACCCCCCAATGTGATTCCTAGCATCACCATCCGAGCAACCCAGAAAAAGAGAATGTCATGTCCAGTTTCAAGTACTGAAGTAGGATAAAATGCCTTTAAATCATCTGTTTGATCCGGCCACCCCAACACAGATAGTGGAAAGAGACCAGAAGAAAACCAAGTGTCCAAAACATCTGGATCTTGAGTCATCTCAAATTTCTTCCCACCAAATGTTTTTGTCGCCTCATCTCGAGCCTCATCCACATTTCTAGCAACTATCCAGTGGTCATTGTATGCACCAAGTTCCTTAAGTACATCATCCTCAAGTGTAACATACCATGCAGGAATGCGGTGACCCCACCAAAGCTGCCTTGAAATGCACCAATCGCGAATATTTTCAAGCCATCTGTGACGTTCAAGGCTCAAAGTTATATAATAATTACAGTGCAGAAATAAATATGAAAAGTAAAATCAAGTGCCAAATATTATGCAAGTCTATCACATGATTGAAATTCCTGTACATAGCAATTTAACATGAAGGTACCTCTTCCATTCAGCTGTATATTGTTTTGGAATGATCTCCAGTTTCCTTTTCTCATCATCCGTCACAGATTCAAGAGCTTCCTTTGCCATAACACTGCAACTCACATACCACTGGGGCTTTATCATTGGCTCAATAACATCATTGCTTCTTGAACAACGGCCAAGGCGCATCTCATTATTCTTAGCACCACGGTAGAGTCCCTATATAATTATCAAATATAAATTGAACAAGTATCAAGCATATGCATGCTTGGGCCAGGAAAGGAGGAGACTTCTAAAATGAGGAACAGCACGAAAACATGTATCAACAACATTGTAGCATAAGATGCTCCCACCCAGCCAATTAACTACTTGAAGTTTGTTATTATATGCTCTAATTATTAGGATTTAGGATGACATCACGCAGAGACAGATAATGATGACTTAAAATAAAAATAAAAACTCCATTAAAAAGCTCTACAAATGTCAATTTTACGAGAAGTAAAATTGAAGCCTCTGTTACACGAGAGACTGACGAAGTGGCATTACCTTCTTCTGTAATGCTTCTGTTACAGCCTCACGGGCCTTAAACCGTGGCATCCCTGCGAACTCTGAACCACCATTGGTATTTATTTTACCATCATCAGTAAAAATGTTAATGAATTCAAGATTGTGACGCTTCCCGACCTCAAAATCATTAGGATCATGGGCTGGAGTGATCTGCAAAATCATGAACAGATGAATAAAAATGCAGACATAGTGAAAGCAAAACTCAGAATTTGAATGCTCTCATTCATAGCCTTTGGAAGGGGGGAAACGCTACCTTAACAGCTCCAGTCCCAAAATTTGGATCAACAAGTATCGCATCAAGCACTATTGGGAGTTTCCTTCCATTAAATGGGTGAATAGCACATTTGCCGTGAAGTTTTTGATACCTAGGGTCTTCCGGATGAACAGCAATGGCAGTATCACCAAGCATTGTTTCCACCCTAGTAGTGGCTAAAACAATCTCACCAAGCCCTCCCTCCAAAGGGTAAGCAAATGACGTTAATACCCCAAACTCAACTGGACTATCATATCCGGGGACCTTTAACAGAGTTCTCTCCTTGATGTCCACATAATCCACCTACAAATATTCTACAAGTTCCATATGAGTATTATGGCTATTGGTATCGAGTGACTATGCCACACCAAAGGCACTTGCTTACCTCAATATCCGATATAGCTGTTCGTAAGACACAATCCCAATTCACCAGTCGGAGATCCCTGCAGACGCCAAAGTGAACACTAATCAAAATTGTTGAACAAACGGAAATAGCGACTACAAAAAAAATTGATTAAACATAAAAACATTATAAAGATATTTTTCATCAAAGACTTGAGAAGTTGAGGACTGGCTGACACTTTAGGAAATCTTCGAGCTTGGTTTATTAGGAAAAAATAGACTTGTCAAATTGTTACTCTATTGAAGTTCATATGACAACAGACTGATAAAAGTATGGATGAACTGACAACAGACTGATAAAAGTATGGATGAACTAAGTCATTCAAACCAATTCTATTTACTTTTTTTGTCAGCAAGCAACGTCAAGCTTACCTATAGATAAGATCTTTCTTGTACAGCCTTACAAAAGCCTCAGTCACGGCCTTTGACCTTTGATCATCCATTGTAAAGCACTGTCAGAGAAACAAAAATTATATATATATCAGAGTAGGACATTTTTCTAAACAGGGGAAATAGCAACTAAATTAATGGCTAGAGTGCAAGTAGAGGAACTTTTACCTCACGGGACCAATCAAGAGATGACCCCAACCGTCGTAGTTGCTGTAAAATTGTTCCCCCATACTCATTCTTCCACTTCCAGACCTTTTCACAACAATATGACCACAAGCAGATTTATATTAGCACAACAAATTCCTACAGTTGAAAATCAAATTGAAGTATGCAATAACTTGTGAAAGTCCAAACTCACTTCAGATACAAAACTCTCACGACCAATTTCATGTCTATTCATGCCACGTTCACGCATTAGCTTCTTCTCTACAACAACCTTCAAAATAACATCAAAATGTTCCAGTCAGCTCATGAAAAGTATCCAGTGTGTGTAGCCCAGCAGAACTAAACAGCACTATTTGATACAGTAATACAGCAACAAAATGGTAAAGGAGCCTTACTTGTGTTGCTATTCCAGCATGGTCCATCCCAGGCACCCACAAGGTATTATATCCCGACATTCTTCTCCAACGAATAATTGTATCCTGCACATAAAATTTTCTATTTCAGAAAATAGAATAACAATACACGCTGCATATGTTACAAATAAATCTGTTTGGTAAGAAAAAAAAAAAAGCGTTATTGCGTACCTCTATAGCAGCAGTAAGGGCATGACCTATATGTAAGGCCCCAGTCACATTTGGTGGGGGAAGAACCTGTCAACAATATCCCATGAGATAGATTGTCTTATTATTTTTAGCAACATTAGAAATTTGTCAAGATGCTTACAATTACAAATGGTGGCTTGGAGCTGTTGGCATCCGCCACAAAGAAGCCTTCTTTCTCCCACCATTGATACCACCTAGTTAACAAACAATACGAAGACAATGTTAAAAATAAGCCAAATCATAATTCTGCAAGCTGTAACATAGAACGAAATTCCACACTTACGACTTTTCAACTGCAGCTGGATTGTACTGTTTCGCCATTTGAGAGGAAAGTTTTTTCTTCAGTCCTGCTGGAGTTTCAGGATCAATATAGTCGTCAGGATTCTCCTCACTAGCATCCCGCTTCACATTCTTCTTCGCAGTCTTTTTAGGGGCATTAGATTCCTGTTGTTCCTTGATAACATCACAATAAGAGACAGTTACTTCAGAATTCTCAACATATCTGACTATACAAAAAGAGTTTTAATTCTTGATAGGTATCAACAAAGTTATCGAAAGCACATGTCCGCTTTAAGTCGAGAGGATCAATAAACAGCAAACCAATCTGAAAAAGGAAAACAAAAATTTCCTTATACATACTTTGAGTTTGGCTAATTTCGCCTTTTCCTGAGCCTTGAGTTTCTTTAGCTCTTTCTCCTTTGCCTATATAAAAGAGAACACAATCACAAAACTGCTAAAAACAAAGAAAACCCTATGTGCAAGTCAAAAAAACATTGTCAACCATTAAAATACCAGAAACCCAACTAAGTTACCCATCAATCAAACATCAAATTCAGAGCACATATGCAATCCTACATAAGCATATAAGGAAAAGACCGTTAAATTCATTTGTTAGTTCATACTGACACCAAAAATCCAATTTTCACTGATTCACATCTGTTACTCCATTCACACCAAAATGATGCCAAATTCCAATAGTTCAGAGCACACATCCAATCCTCCTTAAGCAAAGAGGACACGATCATGAGATGCACATGTTAGTTCATAATGACACCAAAAGTTCAATCATCACCGATTCACATCTCTGTTACTCCATTCACACCAAAATCATATCTTTATTGTCTAGCAGAACTCAAGACAGCAAAACATTTGTATTCTAATGCCTGCGCATAGACTAAGTGAATAATCAACCAAGCATCAAATGTCAATAGTTAAGAGCACATATACAGTCCCTATAAGTAAAAAAGGAAAAGACCTTTTGATACACTTATTAGCTCATATGGACACCAAAAATTACCTATTCACATCTTTGTTACTCCATTTCCATTCACATCAATCTTATCTTCATCATCTAGAAGAACTCAATGCAACAAAATACTTGCATTTTACACAATCACACTCAAAAAATGAAGAGAAAATCTTCTCTTTCCTGACAATTCAATTGACAAGACCATTAATCTTGATACCAAAAATCTCAAATTTTTACCTATTCACATCCATTTTAATCCAGCAACACCACAATCTTATCTTCCTCATCTAGCAGAGCTCAATACAACAGACTACTTGCACTTTACACCATCACGAAAATATAACACTACACAAATAAAAACCAAACCTTCTCTTCCTTTTTCTTCTTCCTCTCTAACTCCTCGGGAGTCTCGGGTTTCTTCTCCGGCTGCTGCGACTGCAAATCCAACAATTAAAAACATTCAATATATATTCTGAACAATAACAAATACTCATTTAAAAATCAGTAACTAATCGAAAATGTAACTTGCCATGCTGCAAAATTGCAGTTTCTTCTCCAGAAGCCACTGAAAATTTTCAAATTTGCAAAATCAACAAATTTTAAGCAACCAGGAGCTTGTTGATTGACGAAAGGTTCAGGCTTGAGCGAAAATGGGAGCGAAGCTGAGAAGGAGATTAAGTTTCAGCAGAAGAGTTGCTGTAAAAACTGTCTTTTGTGTTCACGGAGAACAATGTTGCTTAACAATATTTAGGGTTTTATTCGTGGGCCAGACTCAGTACAATTCCTTTTTAGGCCTTGGTCTGGGCTTCATTAAGCCCATTTCTAAATTCACTCAACTGACATGTTCAAGCCCATTAGGCTTTACATAGTAATTTCCATCATGATGGCCCATTGGGCTTTACATTACATAGTTGACTACACGTGTCTCAACACATGACGTAGAGGAGATAAAATTTACTGATTTTTAGTGCAGTTCGATTTGATAAAGCCTAACTTGAAGCCGACTTGTGAAAGTTTTGGGTCTATTCAGATTTTAGTATAAAATCTACATGTTTGCCCGATTTTACTAATATTTTTCAAGTGACAAACTTGGCTTGTCCCGAAAATTTGGAACGGATCAGCTTCAAGATGGTTTGACTTTAAGGGTTTTTCGAGTTTGGATTCAAATTGTGAGCTCTCATGTTGTGTTTGTGTTGAAGTTTTCGACATGTTAAGTAATCATACATTATGTTTGTGTTGAGCCTCAAAATTTGGCATGCAAGATTAAAAAGTTAATCTTGTCATACCAATAGTGTTAGGTCGTATTGTATGAAACAGACACATTCATTTAAACACGTTGAACAAGTGTTCTTGATTCATGTGTATATATATATATATACACACACATGTCGTGTTTGGTGAAAAATATTAATGACTTTAGGTTTATGAACAAGGAAATTAATTGCAGATTTGAAGACATATTCATTTTTCCGAGTCAAAAAGAGAACGAAAGAGAAGTGACAAGTCAAACCCCATAACAAGATAGTGATGACAAATTGATCATACTAATAAAATAATTATACATATTATTATTACTTGAATACTAAAATATCTATTGTCGATTAAAAAAATAATTAATTATACACATAATTATTACATGCTTACATATATGCTTATATAAAATAGAATAGATCTTTTTCTAAATTGAGTTACAATAACTTGCTTTAAATACGTCAAATCTGAAATTTGATCCAAAATATGCATATTGTTCTAATTGAACTCGAGTTTAATATTTCTAACCCGAAATCTGAATTATTTGTGTTTGCTCTATTCCATTATTTCAACTCAACAACAAAACAAAAATACTATACATACATGAATGCTAACAACAAAGTGTAATAATATATGCACATATAAATATATATAGCTAGCATGACCACAAGGACTCTCCTATGTTGATTTGTTGATGATCTTCCGTATCGTCCGTTGAAAAAAGAGACCCATCATCGTTGCTTTGAGAAGACATGAACTTCGACGATGATGTGTCGCTTCCCGGCATGAATGAAATGACGTGTCGCATTCTCATTTGCACCACCTCAGCTTGTGCTAATGCCAGCTGGCATTGAAGAGTATCAACTTGGCGTTGAAGTGAAGAAATGGCTCCAACACATCCATAAACAGGATCTCTAACTCTGGCATTTGCTTCGTACACCATTGAACTCACCGCATCGTCACGTTGATGAACCGGTAATTCCTGTACATAAATAAAAATTAAAACGATCTTAAACATATTAGTGTAATATAGTAACACGGAGTGCTAGTTATTAAAAACTTTATTTGCTTACGTAAAGTATCTCTTGTTTTTGTTTAACTTTTATCTTTGTTATTTCTTCATAAAAAATTGTTGAAAAAATAAGCTAAGGAAACAGCATATAGTAAAAAGAGATGGACATATATATGAACCAACCTGTAACATCTTGTTCACATTGCTAGCACCAAAGACCTTGTGAACAGTAGCAAACTTTTGCGGCGAATGGGCCGGAAAATATGGAGCAAATACACAGTCCTGAGCACATCTCCGCCGGAGAAGCTTGCAAGCTGCACATGGTGACGGTGCATCTTGTTTTCTACCACTGTCCTTCATCAACCCTAATTATTTGCACTTAATTAAATTACATATATTATATGGTCAAACATGTATATATATAATTATATGAGCAAAATTTATGATTATAAATACACTATATGCTACTAAAATGATAACTCAATATATTTCCGGTATTTTTGGTTATGGAGAAGAAAGATAGATTGAGAGGTGAGAGGTGAGAGGTGAGAGGTGAGAGGTGATGTGTGTTATTTATATAGAGAATTAATTAATTAAATTATGAATTTATTATAGCATATCTTTAGAGGGTCCAACAAAAAAAGAACCCTTAGATTTGGCTGGACAAAAACATCTTTGTTGATGAGATTTTTGGACCCACATTTCATGAAATTATGTTAAAATTAATTGTACTAATATTATTATTCTTTTTAATTTTTATTTTTAGACAAACTATTAGAGCAGCTGATCTAATGGCAAAATATTACTATTTGAATTATTATTCAAATTTAAACAAACATTTGGAGTCGTTGAAACATTAGAAATTTTATTATAAATATTATTCAACATTGAGCAATAAGATTTGGATGGCACAATAATAATAATATGATTTCAATATTAAAATTGTAGAGTTATTTTTTTTCTTTCTATGATCAATTTATAAGGTCAATTCAAAGAATTATTATTGTAGAGTTTTTTATTTTTCTTTCCATAATCAATTTATGGGGTCAATTCAAAGAATTATTATTGTGAGGTAAATGAAAATTTATACCCCATTTTTTATGATGTGATCGAAATCACATCACCTAAATGTGGCTTACATTTTGTCCTATTTGATAAAGAAATATATAACCCGACAAAATACTTTGTTTCAAATCAAAGTTAAAATTATTATAACAGGGATATGTTGGAATGTACGAGAAAATGTTGCATTCTATTTAACAAAATATCTTTACAAATTAAATATTTGAATTGGATTGCAACTTCATGACTTGCTCTCATAATATTATGCCATTATATGCCAAAATCCACTATGAATTTACATTAAAACATACATTAATA
>JAYMTA010004407.1:0-12677 GCA_036897625.1 Pelargonium cotyledonis | reverse complement strand
TTACGAGGAATTCGCAAGCAAATTGATAGAAAATTGGCGAGTTGTATTCCTCCTCACAATTTGCTCACTAATTGCTCACGAATATTTTGCTCTCAACTTGCTCACAAGTTGCTCGCAAATAGCGAGCAAAAATATTGCTCGCAAAAATCAGTGTTTTTGGTAGTGTTGGTTGACAAATAAAATAATCTTGGAAAAGACAAGCATAATGATTCATCCTCCAACTAAGGGTCCTTCCAAATCTTGATACGGTTCCCACTTCCAAGGTGCCGGAAAAGCCCATTATTTCCAAACAATTCCATGAATAAATTTGAGAATCTCATATTCATAATGTGCTTCATCGGGGGTGAAAGTTTAGGGTGACTTACTACATTGAGATCCCATTCGTTCAAATCCCAACCATACTTTGAACACACTACCTTTTTTCAAAGTGAGTCATTTGTGGAGGCGAAACGTCACCACCACTTGGCCAAAAGGGCTTTGTTCATGGTGTCCATTGATATAATACCGAGACTGCCTGAAAATTTTAGGGAGCATAATATGCCCCATCGCACTTTGAAAAATGGTCACCTATTCGAGCAACCACCCCATATAAATCGACGTTGTAGTTTTTCCAGTGTGCGAAGGATAGCTATCGGAGCCCTAAAAGGGAACATGAAGAACAATGGAAAACTGGACAAAGTAGTTTTGATTAGAACCAGCCTCCCAACCAACGATAAATGTCTGCTTTTCCATGATGACAGACGCTTGTGAAATTTTTCCACGTCTAGCTTCCAAGTAGTTGATTTTCTAGGGTTACAACCAAGAGGAAAGTCCAAGTATGAAATGGGGAGTCGACCCACTTTGCAACCGAAGACGTTAGTAAGGGTTTGCTGCATTTTAGGCCTTGATCCAAAATAAGAGAGGCTAGACTTGGGTAAATTCACTCGGAGACCATATGCAACAATAAAACATTGGAGAGCACTTTTCAAGTTTCTAACCCGAGCAGCGTCCGCATCCATAAATATTATGGTGTCGTCCGCAAACTAAAGATGCGAGACCACACAATACTTCTCTAACCGGACCCCCGAGAACTGACCAGTATTGACACATTTATCCAGCAACAAGTGTAGCTCCTCAGTTGCAAGTATGAAGAGGAAGGAGGAAATATAATATCCATGTTTCACACCTTGGAAAATTTTGAAAATGTTTATGAGGGAGACCCGTTAATCAACATCGACACATGGGAATCAAACACCTCTGAATCCAGGTATGCCATCTGTCAGCAAACCCAATTGAAAAGAGGTAGTGATCTAAGAAACCCCAGTCGAGTTTGTCAAAAGCTTTTTTTGAAATCAAGTTTGATGGCTAGGGAGTTTGCTATTCGTCTATGCAAACCAAATTGGAAATCAAAAACACGTCCATAACTTGTCGGCCTCTCACAAAAGCAGACTGAACATCACTATTATGGAGTGGAAAACAATTTTGACCCTTGCAGCAAGCGTCTTGGCGAGAGGCTTGTATATTGAGTAGACAAGACTAATTGGGCGATATTGTTCCATCCTCTGGGGGTTATTGCATTTGGGAATGAGTACAATGAATACATAATTTAAACCCTTTCTGATCCTCCCATAATCCTGGAAATCGAGTAAGAAATTTATCACATTAGTTTTAATAATAGACTAGAACTTTTTGATGAAATAAAAGTTGAAACCATCCGACCTAGTGGTTTTTGATCCATCACAGTCCTTAATTGAGATCCATATTTTCCTCTTCAGAAAAAGGTAGTTCCAGTTTATGTGCCATATCCGTTGAAATTCTCTGGAATGGGAGGTTGTTGATAGGTGATCTCCGGCCACATAAGTTTGAGAGCCTTCGCTGGAAGTGATCTAGCGGCTAAGCTTTTAACCTTTTACGGATCCTTAACCTAAACATTATCATGAAATAGGCCCGCTAAATTATTTATGCTTCTTTGGGTCGTTGCAACTTTGTGAAAAAATATCGAGTTCTTATCCTCGTCAATCAGCCACATCATTCTCAATTTTTGCTTCCAAAGCAAAGTTGTTATAAGCAAGCAAGGCATAAGGTTTTGATCTCTCCTCATGTTTAGCTGTCGTAAGCTGTTGCTGCTAGTTTAGTAGGTCTAGTGCATCTAGTGAGTCAGTCAAAGACTTGATGCTAGCGTCCAAATTGCCGAAAACTAAAATATTCCACTATTTGAGAGTTGCTTTGAATCCTGCAAGCTTTTTCCATAGTACAAAACAAGGGTCGCCTGAAATCGATAAGGAGTTTCAAGTTTCTGAGACAAACTCCGAAAAGCTTGGATGATTGCACCAACAATTGACGAATTTAAATGACCTAGGACCCCAATCGACCGCGGGCTGGGACGGCTTCAAGTGACAATGATCTGAGATGGAGCAGGATTGTGCCGACAGGTTTGGTGGATTAAAAGAAGTAATGTCGTCCACGTTTAGCAAAAAATGGTCAATTTTGTTGGCCGCTCCCCGTCTATACTACGTGAAACGCCTACCCACCAGAGGAATGTCAATTAACTTGGTAGTTACTAGGTGGATGTAGGTTTGTTTTCTAGTTAGTTGCCAAGATAGAGTTGAAATCACCCCCAACCAATACATGACCTGTGTGCGAACTAATGATTTATGACAACTTATTCCATAAATCCTCCTTTTCCCTGAAAATCGATGGATTATAAATATTTATAAAGAGACAAAGATTTAGGCAAGGGAGCCATGATCCCGATAATGCTATGAAAACCTTTTCAATGGCCGAGGTGGTGAGACTAAACTTCTATGGATCCCATATGCACAATAATCCCTATGAACGCCCTTTTGAAGCTAAAAACCACAACTCAAAACTGTTTGTACTCCACATAGCTCTAAAGTCACCCGACAAAAGGGACTCCAGTTTTGTTTCCTGAATGAAAACCAAACCTGGTCTATGCTTCATGCACAAATGATTAAGGGTTTTTTTCTTCTGAACTGAACTACATCCTCTTATATTCCACGTGATGATCATCTTGTGAAGCTCCTTAGATGAGTTGTTGAGGAAGGGTAATGGTTTTAAGGGTTCATCTCCTGCAATTCAATGAGGACATTTTCCTTGTTGCCATTGCATTCCAAGCCAAGCATCTTGCAAACGTTAAGAGTGTGTACTATATCTAGAAGAGCGGAATTTTTTGTAATAATGGGGTCTTGTGGCTGTAACAATTTGCAAGCAGTGTGTTTTCTTCTTTGGGTTTGCATGGAGTGTCTGATGAGGGCCTTGTGCTTATTTTTTAGGAGACAGAGAGGGCGTAGAGAGAATGGGCCTAGGTAGAGAGATCAAGGCTTTTTGATCTGCGCATACAAGGTAGTTTGGTATGTTGGGTGATAATGGGTGCTGAGTTGGCTAATGATGAATGGTGGGGATCGAGGGGCAAAAGGGTAGGTGAGGTTGGAGCATGTTCAGTTTGACTTGGGACTGAGATAAGTATCCCAACATTTATTGATGGCTTTTCAAATTATGTCGATTGGGGAGTTATGACCCTTTAATGGTCTGTATGGGAAAGATCAACCTACCCATCAGTGCCCCCTCCTCTTGAGATTCTATCTTTGCTGGCATCAGAGGAATGTCTGGCTGCCATCTCAGGTTGCTCCGATGAGGTAGAGCTAAAACACCAGTAACTAGCAACTATTACAGTAGTACTACAAATTTCCTGAAGTCTGACCTGCCAAGACCCATTCATAGTTTCAACCATGGTAAAGAGATTCAGATGGTGCAAAGATGAAGAGAAAGCTATTAAGAATGCTTGATCCAACCTACTTCCCTGTTCAGTGGATAGATGAATTGGAACTAGATTTTGTCCTTCAGAGCTGATATTTGAGAAAGTTTTTTTACTCTAAAAAAGTAGTGGTAGTCTCCTCACGGTGAGCCAAAAGAAGTTGTTGCCGATGAGGAAAAGTTTGGGATTAGTCTTAAAGTGCAAAAATCATTTCCGTAAGGAAACCAAAAGGACCTTGTTACCCAAACTGCTAATTGAGACGTTAAGAACCTTTTATGCTAGAAACTGTTGGGAGATGGAGTCCACATCGAGTTTCGATATGGAGACAACAACAATACTCCATCTGAGTATGAGTGTTATGTGGTTTGCTATGACACTACTATTTGGGTTGTTCTGCATTGTGTGAGCCTGAACCTTTTTCTGGCTTGCGGGATTGGCTTGAGCTTTCTAAGGATTCTGATGCAAAGGGTTTTTCACAAAGCTAACCAGCAGTCTTTCTCCATATCAGTGCATTTCATTAACGGATGAGATTGTCCTTGTGGCTACTTCACTATTCTTCAGCTAAACGAAACCAAAGCGCTTATCTTTCAAATTCACTTGGCGTGGAACAAAAGCATCCAAAACTTACACAACCAATTGAGCTACATGAAGTAAGGAAATATGGCATCCTATTCTTCCCAAACTTATTTCCTTCTTTTTGTGGCAATTATTTTATGGTAGTATGCCGGTAGATGGAGTTATTTTCGGGATGGACATACCTATTGTGTCTAAATGTTGCTTTTGTGTTGATTCCCATTGTGAAATTGTTGACCACCTTTTCACTTTCGGAGACATGGCGAGGCAGGTCTGGGCATGGGCTAGTGGATGGTTGGGTCTTCAATTGCCTCTGTCAATTGAGCAATTGTTGAACACGGCTTGGTCACGGGTCCAACCAACTGCAGTGGAGGGCTTTTTTCGTTAGGTTGTCATTGGTTGCAAGTTGTGGGAGCTTTGCAAGGCGCGTAATAATGCTTGTTATAACGAAAAAGTTTGCAAATCGACTTTTGTCATCACCCATATCCGGAATTGGTTGGTACAATTACTCCCATTGTTCATTGTTCGTCGAGTGCCATTTATTGTTGAGGTAAATCTTTTGAATTCTTTCCATATTCCATTACCTCACATTCTTTTTAAGTCGGCTCGTAGTGTTGTTTGGGTAAAACCGGGTTTGAATAAATATGTTTTGAACATTGATAGGGTGGGCCGGGATGGACAAGCTACAGAAGGTGGGGTAGTTCAATTCTCCTCAGGCTCGATTATGCTTGCTTTTAGCTCACCTCTTGGTCCATGTTCGAATAATTATGCAGAGTTTCACGTACTGTGTATGGGTTTAGGATTGTGTGCAGAAAGGGATATTATTCTAGACCATGTTCAATCAGATTCCAAGCTAATGGTTAATGTGGCTTCAGGCAAGATAGACTGTCATTGGCATCTTGTGTATGTGGTGAAGAAGTGCTGGCATGTTTTAGGTTCTATTCCAGTTCGTCATGTACAGCAGGAGGCAAACTTTGCAGCAGATTGGTTAGCGGGCTTTGGTCTTTGCACTCAGCTTATTTTATCATCTTTAATGGATTTCCCGTCTAGCTTTTGTTATATCATTTTAGATGATAGTATTGGTCGTGTTCATGTTCGTAGTGGAAAATTGTACATGTAATGTGTTTATTTTCTACATGCATTCATGTAGTACCTGTTGTATTATGTGCATTATTTTTTAGGAGGTAAGACTCACTATGACCCCCTCCGTCATTTGTACCTTTATTTGTATTTTAATAAAACATGTAGGGGTCTGGTCAAATCCCTCACCATCCCAAGGTGACGTTCTTTAAAAATATATATCAAAAACTGTTCCATGGGGGGCATGAGCCTCCTGACGCCGATGTTGTTGATGTGCTCGGGTAGGTTGCAAATATAGAGGGTGGCTCCAGCCCGTCTTCTTGCTTGAATATGCTCTTGAAGTTTGGTAGCCATCTTCTGTTACTTGGATAAGGGTCAGTTGATATTTCTCATGAATAAGGATCAATATGTTATACATGCTTTTGTTTTAAATACATTATCCAATTATTTTATAATTGTTAATTTTTGTATCAGCTTACATTGACTTATCCATTTTTATTATATCAAGAAAGTTTTCTTATATACATGCATTTTTCAGTATTTTAGTTAAAGGGAAAATTAAATAATTGTCCGATATTTTTGAACTCTTTACCTATTTTCTACAATTTTGAACGAAACATAGTATTCACTTTCAACAATACAAGATTCTGAATTTTCCCGTCATTTTTCATGTGTCAAATGCTCTTATCAACTTTCCTATGAAAACAATCATTCCCGGGATAATTACTTTCCCATTGCCAAACGATACCACAAGTCATTTTCTCTTCCTTTTCTTTTTTATGAAAATCAACTATTATTAATTAAGCATAATTAAATAACAATGACACACATGTCCAAAAAAATAATAATAACAACGACGACACAATTTTATAAGGACACTCACTACCTCACCAAGAATTATTGTCTTATGAAACACTCTAAGGACCTAGGTAAAAGATCAGTAAGTCAGTTCACAAACCAAAAAGTAAAACTTAAATTGATTCTAGCAAAATGGGCACTAAGATTGCCTCCGAGATAATCAAACGGAAGGCAATGAAATCACCCTCCCCCTAATTTGCAAAGTTTGGACCACTTCTTTCGCTTCCGATTCAATGATCACATTATGTCATCCCCGATCGCAAACCAATAATCGCCTCTCTGATTGCCAATGCCTCGACCTCTCAAACATCAACCAAGTTGTCCACGCCCTATAACCTTCGTTTAAACACCAGCCCCAATCATCTCGCACGACCCATACCAAATCCACTCGACTAGACCGACTAAACATCGTTGCATCAGTGTTCACCTTCAACCGACCCCTCGGCGACCTCCCCCTCCCCCTAGCTGATGCGGCCTCTGACTACTACTCCCATCACCCTCTTTCTTCCCATTACTAGCCCCTTTAGCAAACCACCACCCTAAAAACATAGTCTCTATCATTGCCATGATATCTGCCGCATTCCAACATTTCAAACCCTAAAACCAATCATTTTGAGCCTTCCAAATTCCCCATGCTTAGTACATGCACCATGCCAACATAACTTGGTAGCCTTGCACCACAACTGCATCAATAGGTGATTGGCAGAGTCGACTTAAACTTCAAGTGTAATCGTTGTCAATTGTTCGTGTTCTTCAAGCTAGATGAGAGGATTTGAATGTCTTCAACTTCATTATTGAGGCTGATGAGGAGGAATTTAGTGCCTTTGGTTTGATTATTCATGATGTTAGTTATTGTGGTTCATGTCAGTTTTCTATTTTCGGGTTAGCCTACGAATCGAGTGGCGGACGAGTTAGTCAGATTTTATGTCTCTTTGTCAGACTTGTCTTTGTTATCGTTCAATTTAAAGTAATAAGGGGTAATTACACAAACATTTCATGTGGTTTTGTCCACAAACAGATGACTACCCAATTTAGAAATCCACGACACATATCACCCCTAAAGTATTTGTCCATGGAAATTAACTACCTTAAACTTTAAAGTTCAAATTGTGTTCTCTAAAAAAACTATTATACCCTTAATTTAATATGAAATATCCAAATAATGGTATATATTTAAGTTTGTGAAGAAAAATCAATAGTATTTCACATGCTATAATATTTAGCATGTGATTCGTATATATGTTTTGTGATTTATAAGAGAGAACAAAAATAATATACCATGTGAAAGACTACTGAATTTTCTTTATAAATTCAAATAGATATTATTATTTGAAAATTTAATATTAAATGAATGGTTAAATAGTTTTTTTAGATAACAAAATTTGAATTTAAAAATTTAAAATAGTTAATTGTCGTGGACAAATACTTTAGAAAAACTATGTGTCGTAAGTTTTTAAATCAAATATTTATCTTTTTACGAAGAATACCACAAAAAATGTTTGTGCAATTACCCAAGTGATAAAATATTAGTTTTTGTTTTCTTGAAAAATAATAATGATGATGATTTCAACTATAGGTGTCCTAAGTTGTGAAGATAGCTCATAAATTGCCACCTAACTTTCTTTTAGAAATGGATCAAATATAAGGCTTCAAAACTCTTCCCATACTCTTTGACTCTCCCAACTTCATATATTATTAATTTATTATACATTATGACAACTACTAACCAACATATTTATTAATAAAATTGACTCTTGATTTTTCATTTGCTAAATATCTATATATTCTTGCTTAAAAAAATCTATATATTCTTAATATTTTTGAAATAATCTATATATTCTTAATATTAGTTTTCTTTTTAGTAGTTAAAAAAATTCTGGTATAAAAAAAAAGTTGAAACAATTCTTCTTACACTATTCTAACATAATAACTACTCTAATGCGCTATTTTTTTTTAAAAAAACAATAATGCAATACTTTCTTAATAGTGACTCCCAATTGATCCCAACTCATATACAACAATGAAGAAAAGCCTAGAGAGCACGAAGGGATTGATGTCCACACCAAAAATCATGCCAGAAACATATATCTTCTTTGTTCCCTAGACGTCATTTTAAACCAGAGGATCTGAAAAGGTTGGCGAAGTCCGTCGAGGCACCTAAGTCGAGGATAGGCTTCAATGTGGGAGAGAGACATCATTTGTCAGTATTTTGAAAAAGTTTTATGATTTGACAATTAAAGTGTCTGCTACATTGAACGTGACTTGCAATATTGCTTTATTTGATATCACTAGTGCATTGTCCATGATTAAATCGATGAGATAAAGTGATGATTACGAGTTGAACAAAATGGCTGGTAAAATGAGAGAAAAGTTTGATAAATACTGGGGTAATGTGGAAAAGATGAACAAAATTATGTACATTGTTGTTGTTCTTGATCCAAAAATGAAGATGGTGGGTGACAAAGTGTCACTCAATAAGATGCATGGGAAAAACATGGGTCGGGTAATGCTTGAAAAGGTGAATTGTTTGATGAGTATAATCAAATGTATATGCCATCACCAACTCCCAACGAGGTTTCTTCACCTCAAACCCAAGATGTTGACCTGGATGAGTGGTGGTTGTTAGCCATTGAGCAAGAAACTAGGAAAGAGAGAGAGATAGTTCAGAGAGATCCGGATTTATAAGATCTGAGCTTGACCTATATTTGAATGAGGACATTAAGGATCAACGTTGCAAGAAAATCTTGCTTTGGTGGAAATTGCATTCTCCAAGATTTCCTATTCTTGCACGAATGGCACACGATATATTGGCTATGCCAGTTTTTACAGTTGCTTCAGAGTCCGCATTTAGTGCTGGAGGGGGTCATCTAGATTCATTTAGAAGCTCCTTGTTTCCGAAGGTAATATATTAGTTTTCAATAAGTATTTATGTCCAATTAATTAGTCATTGCTTAAGTTTTAAATTGCTTCTTTTTCTCTTCTTTCAAAAAGACAGCACAAGTTTTCATATGTGGTCAAGATTGGATCTATCAATCGTATCTCCCTGAAGCCCCCATGGTGGGTATGGAAGAAGTTCTTGAAGAGTTAGAGGAATTTGAGAAAGGTATCAATATTTTATTTGTTAATTATGTTTCGTGTTTTGTTTTCTTATTTGTGTTTAATAATACGTCGAATAATGTTTTACAACAATGTTTAATTTTAGAATTGCCAACCAAAGCAATGGTTGAGCAATATGAATTTGCTATGTATTCATGAGAAAATTTGATGGTACGAATTCGATTTTTTATCAAATCTTCTACAATTCGTTAATTGCAAGCTTATTTATGGACAATAGTTTGTTTGTTTATTTGCATTTCGTATTGTAGGTGGTTGTTTGATGTTTGGAAGTTGTAGAGATTATGATTTGGAAACATGGACTTCGAAACTAAGACTCTTGATTTTATATTTGTTTGTAATATTTTGACGATCCTATTTATCTTGGATGATTTAAACTTTTTCACGTTACATTTGGATTTTGGCACATTGAAGCTTTGATGGTTTTGCCAACCGTATAGGGCTTGATCCCTTATTGGGTACGTAGGCAACCCGTTTTCATTTGGGTGCAGCTTTTTTTTAAAAAAAATTAAAATTATGTTATTCCAATTTATAAGTGCATATTAATTAATTGTTAAATTGTTGGTGTATACAATATATTAAATGTTAATCATGTATTGATAGGTTGGTCCAATTTAATTCATTGTTAAATTATTGGTATATACATTATATTAAAGTTGTGAAGTACATGTCCAAACAAGAGTGGCAAAAACAACATTTTCAAATTATACCACCTATGTACCTGCTAGATTCAAGATTACAATCATAAACACACATATTTAAAGCATTTCATGTACTAATATGATTTTTTGTTTAAAAAATAAAATTAAAGGGAAAATCCGGGTCAACTAGGACACAACCGGGTCAAATCGGTCAGGGTGTCGGGTTTCCGACCTGGCTCGAGATGCAACCCGGTATGCAACCGGTCTGGGTGCTAATGGTCTTAATCCAGTCTGGGTCTTTCCGTATCCGGTTCGGGTCAAATGAACACTCATAGTCTTGAGGCTCTCCGTCTTCCAATCGTGCTCCAACTGCGACTTCTTCAGTAGGACAAAGTTGCTCCGCTTTTGCGACAACAGCAGCTCCAACACCACCCACATCAGCTCGCCTTATCCCGTGCCACCGTCTATCAGATATGATTTTAATAAAAAAAATTAAGGGCTTGTTTGCTTGATGTGGACGCAAAGCTGACGTGGAAGGGTGATCTGGAAAGATGACGTGGACGTGAGGCTAACGTGGAAGGCTGATATGGCGTGGTGGCTGATGTGGAAGTAAGTGACTTGCAGTAGCAAGTCATTTGGACCAAATCAAAAATAATAAAAAAGTACAGGGGTCAGACTAATTATAGTAAAAACTGCTTAAGGGTCATTTCCATAGTTTCAATAAGTACAAGGGGTCTGGTACCAATTCACCATTACTAATAGATAATAAATAATTAATGAAATTTACTTATGAGTACAATTGAACGTGGAGTCTTTATATCGGGTTGAGTCTTTATGAGTACAATTGAACCGTGCAGCTCCGTCGTGGATAAAAATCGACACGGACGGAGCCACGTTTTCAGGTGAAGATCATTCGGATGGGGGCTAGTTAGCTCGGGATGGGGCGAGTTTATGTTAATTTGAGAGGTGGAAGAATCAGTTGGTCGGATTCGATAAACCCGAAAATGGAAGAAGCTCTGACAATTAGGGAGGCCCTGCCTTAGATCAAAACTCAAGAATGTGATAATATCATTATCGAATCGGACGCGAGTACGGTAGTTCAAACAATTAAGACCGGAGGGGATGATTTCAGTGCCTTGGGTCTTATTATTGGTGACATTATGTTTTTTAAACCCTTATTTGGTAGTTTAGAGTTTGTTTTTGTTCGTCAATCAGCGAATACAACAACTAATTTATTAGCTAGACCGTCTATTGTTGTGAGAGATAGATAGTTGGATGGTGATGTATGTTCTATTGATTTATTTGTTGCAATCCTTGCGGACTCTTTGAATCAATTTAAGAGTTATTTTGCTCTCAAAAACATATATTTAAGTATATGTATATATATATATATTAGAAAATAATAAACGACCCGACTAATTGTGAGCCTATCGAGCCATAAAAAGTTCGGCTCGCGCCCCATTATAACGAGGTTGAGCCGAATATTTAGCGAGTCAATATTGAGCGGCTCAACTCGTTTACACCTCTACTTTTCACTACCATTTCTAATAAGTATTAAAATAACTCTGAATTAATATCACAATTGAAAATATAAGAATTATTAATCCTAGTTTTAATATCGTATGTTACACGAGTTTGAAATATTAAAAATAAATTTATTTATATTTAAACTACATTGATGAACCAAGAAAATATTTAGTAGTGAAATTACTTACATTTAACATTTCAAATCGACAATTATTGGCTTCAAATGCAAATAATTCATCCATATTGTATTATCCACATGATTGAAAAACATAAAAAAAAAAATTTATCAAGATTATGTCGTTGACTTTAACTGTTATAGAAAAACTTGCTTACTACAATTTTGTGTGCATAATAAGACGTAACATATAATGAAAATATAAAAAAGAACAACATAAATTAGAGCAATAAAAATAAACTACGTACGAGAAAATATAGAAAAAGAATGTTAGGAAATTCAAAGTAACATGTCTTAAAAAGACATACAGATGAATTCTATTTATAACCCTTAGCGTTTCCAGATGTATTTAACTTGTGAATAAAGTTTAACTTGGTAAGATTTAAGTTTTTCTTTTCCTTCCTTATTCATAATGTTGCATTAGGGTTTTGAGTGACATTTTAGGTGAATAATTTTTATATAAATCTCTCTCTCTTTTTATTTATCAACAAACAATATCTTTTATTTAACAAAACTCTTAGGTTTAAATAAAAGTACACTGAGAGTGTAGTGAGCTCTCAAACATGAGATTGGATCAACCACCCATGAAACGAAATCCAAAGAAATTACAAAAGTGGTATCAATACAGGAAATCAAAGACAGAACAAAAGCTTGAATACAAATAAGGGAAAATACACATACCTACCCTGTAGTTTACACCTTTTACACGTGCTTACCCTCAACTTTAATATGTAACTATTACCACCTATGTACTATGCCACATTTTTACCCGTCGGATTGTCCATTCATTTTTCCATCTGATGTGTCTAAAAAACCAAAATACCATCTAACTTAAAAAAAAAAAAAAGAAACACCAAACAAACTCTTAGCTTTAAATGAAAAAATAAAATAATTCCCAGATCTGGCCGGCGAACCTGCCCAGAACCACCGATCCATACCCGATCTGTACTCTCCG
>JAYMTA010004406.1:0-12677 GCA_036897625.1 Pelargonium cotyledonis | reverse complement strand
GTGGGTGTGGTAAAAACGCTTAAAAGTGTCAAACCGCCAATGGTGCGGGCCCTCTTAGGAAACCTATGGTTAATACCAAAAAAAAAAAGTACCTGTTAGGGACTTAGGTTCGCCATATGGGCCTCAGACCAAGTTGGGCTTTGTAATAAACTTTGAATATAGCCCATAGCCCAGTTAAGCCATTTTGTCAAGGGCATGTACTTATTCTTGTCTTTCTTTCAAACAATCCAATGGTTTGAATTATAGCTGGCAGACTGATCAACGAGCGACCTCAAATCAAAGTCGGTCAAGTCAAAAATTACATCTATGTTTATCAAGTCATTACTAGTTAGATTAGTTTTGATAGTATCGGGTCAACTACGACTCATTTTGCAAGTATAAAAGTTGAGAGTTGGAATCAACATGCTTGTGGGCCGTGGGCCATTATCTAGCTCTAGTTCGAGCGTTACATTTTAATAGTTGAAAAGCAGCAAGTTAGAACGTTACTTAGCAAACTATCATTGGCATTGAAATTTTACTTTCGCCAACGCTTAACATAATTTAAAATGAGTTAACAATCTCTCACTTTTCTAGCACTCATGTGAGTTTACATGTAAATTTTCTTGACATTGAAAACAAAAATCCAATAGCATGAGTAGTGAGCAAAGTGCAAAATGTAGAAAATAACAAAAGAAAATGGGAGCAAAGGCCAAGATGGGCATTGGAAATAAGCATGATCCAGGTTGGTATTATGTATCCTAATTTTCTCCATTGTGCATGTCAGGATTTGTACTCCAAGTTCTTGAAGCTTTTCAAAACAAAGGGACCACCAACCATGCCAATGCTTCTTCAATCATACACCAATTTTATCTCTCTTTGTTCCTTTCTTATTTTCTTATTTGTAGCTAACCCTACACACCACATGCATCCCACTATTTTTCTATTCAATGCCACAATACATCACAAGTGCATATAATGACTTTCCATCATCATTTAAATTTGAATGTACATATAGTTCTGTAAATTCTTTTGAGGCTAAGCTATTGGCTTTCGAAAAGTACCTCCTACTTAGAGCAATCAATTTTGAATTCATATTGAGAAATTTGTAACTCGGTTTATTTTTCGTGTAAAACATGTAATTATACAAATTTGTCAACTCTCATCCAAAAGTTGATTGGATTCATGTACTCGACCTGAACTCATAAAAATGTGAGTCGGGTCTAAATTGTGAGCTCCACATCTATCTTTAAATGTACAAAAACTTGAATTCAATACCTCTACCTAGAATCAGTAATTCTTACGTGTGTATTGTGTTTCTGTAGTGCAGAATATTGATTGTATAACTAAACACAAATCGATCCAACACATTATACATGATATAACCAATATCACACTATCATACAACATGTTACAAAATATTAATTGTGTGACTCAACATAAATATGATCGAACACATTTTACATGATATAACCAAAATGTCTGAAAGTGTACTATCAGACAACATGGACATGTTATTAAGATCTTTAAAAAGTTTAATTTCAATATCTCTTTAAAACAATTAAAAAAAAATGTGTCCCTATCATTGCACCCCAAATCCCAATCACCAAATACTTTTCAACATCCAAAAACAATATGCATCTTGAGCTTGGTGCATATGCAAAATCTTCATCAAATGACCTAAGATATGGAGCACAATTGAGTTTATCTCATGGCTAGCACATTGAAGTGTATCAACAAAAACCACCTTAATTGAATCCTAAGTACATTATCAATAACTAACCAAATACAAATCAATTAGATCAAACACTTTGTACACAATTCAACAACAAAAATCCAAAATGAGCGATAATTCAATGCACATTAGCAAATTTTCTTTCTTTTTTTTTTTTTTACTTTCTTTCTTGGTCATCTCTTTTGAGATGACAGAAACATAACTTACTTAACACTAACAAGACATCAAACTAAAAATTAAAAGGCAAAAAAAAAAATTAACCCAAAAACATAGAAGAAAAAAAGGAAAAAAAAATTTAGTGGTTGAACAAGAAGCTATGGTTTTGAAGCTCAACCTCCAAGCTTCCTCTTCTCCTTTTGAAGACCTTCAAAGAAGCTTGTGAGAGCTCTAAGAGCTTTGACTTGAGTCTGCAAAGCCAATATATAATCTGCAGTTTCTTCAAAAAGCTTGTCAGCTCCAAGATCTTCACCACCAGGCACAATCCTCTGCAATGCCATGATCTTGTCTCCAACATCTTCTTCTTCTTCTTCTTCTTTATCTTCCTTGATCATCACTTCTTTTTTCTGCTTCTTTCTGGTTCTCTGTTTTCTGCAGAAGCTGCTGCTATGGCGTTTTAATCTGGCAAAAGAATGAGAACCCATCTGGGATCTTTTGTGGGTTTTTGTTGTCTCTCTTTTCTGTAATGCGGGTATGGGTTTTTGGATCTGGAACTGGTGGTGAGTTGCTTCCATCTCCATGGATGGTGTTAGGGGCAGAGAAAACAGAGTAGCTGTGGAGAAAAACAGAGGAAGAGAGACAGAGGAGTTTATAGAAGTTTTGAGAGGTGTTGTTAAACTATTGTTGAGTTCTAGAAAATGTCAATGCCAACGAAGCTGGGGCCAATAAGTGTTTTTTGGCAAGTAAATGACACAAAAATCGTCTATCAATGTCAAAAATTAGTTCATCACTACACAGTTTAAATTAATATTCTCAAGCTTATTAAATTTAGTTGCGTTAAAACTTAGCAGAAAAAGTTATGTAATTTTATTGAAATTTCACATACAGACTATATGAATCGTTTGGTGCCGAACAAAACGATTACAATTATGATTTTATTTTAGTTTATCAGAATAGTAAAACTAACACTTATTAAAGTTGAGGGGATGTTTACATTGTTTAGCATAAAAATAAATACTAATTATTAAAATAATAATAAATATCTTAAGACATTTTGATAAATAGACTGTTTAACCTGTGTAAGGACACTCTTTCTGACATATTAATTTCTATACGAAATGCTGATATGATTGTCTACCACAGTCATCTTAACGCTGCTATCGCCTAATAACATTGTGAGTTGTTGATGGGCTGATTAAGATTGATTTTGAAAATAATATTTTTGAATCGAAATCTCATGTCAATAGCTAACTTATGTATTGTATATCATTCCAATCCCAAAATCTAGGGTTTTGGATTAGAGTGGTGTTGAGAACTCAAGCTCTCTCAATTTGGAGTATTTTGTTGGGTGGTCCTTTTGGTTTGGTCTTATGACAACCCCCATAAGTGCACACATGTGCAACCCACAGGCACTACTAATGCACCATCCCTACCCCCAAAACAAAATTACAATAATAGAATGTACAAAAGGACTCAACTTGACTTAGCTCATTTTATAATATTTACACATTATATATCTCTAACAGGTGGAGTTAGAGAACGATTGCAATAGACCATGATCTATGCTAGCATTTTAGAACTCTATTACATAATATAAAAAAGTGGTAATTTTAACAAAATTTATTTGACTTAAAATAATGATGTCATTTTATTAAATCAAAATTTTGACTCTCACACTGTAAGACGAAGTATTAATATTTACCAATCAATTTGATCACAAATGTTTGTAACTACCTTAACTGTCACTTGCTCAAATTGAGGGATGGGTTTGAGAAGCACATATCAATGCACAATCATGGAGATAACCAACACAAGTGAGCACTTTGGGATCAAATTTAAGAGATTGGATTGAGTTCAATTTGGGGTTTTTTTTTTCTTTCCAATTTTGAGAAAATGGGTGTTTTTATTTTATTTTTAAGTGTATGGAGTTGTGGTGTGAGATGGGATAGATCATACTTCATAGATAGATGATAGGCTTTGGAGGAGGGGAGGGGAGGGGAGAGGAGGGACCCACAAAAGAAACAAAGGGAAGAGGAGAGCACATGTGATCACATGATTTTCTTGATTCTAACAACACCCATGTGCTTCCTCTTTCTCATCATCTCATCTTTATATATACATATCTTAGCCCCTTTGGCATGGTTGCCACGTGTCACCTTTCTGTGGAGCCCACCCTTGAGCCCCACAATTTTTACCTTTTTAATTCTTGGATTGGACTATATGAAGGTGGGAGGATGGTGGGTTGCTTCTTAGAATTTGGGAGGTGAAAATTGATCACATGGACAGATTTGGAGTGTATTCCTAATACGGGTCGCAGGTTCAAACGGTCGTAGCAAAAAAATGCACGTGTTTATGTTGAATAGTTTATTTTGTTTATTGCAATGTCCCGCTATTTAATAGTAAAATTAAAACCATTAACATCCTCCAAGGGTATAAACACCTTAAGATTTACAACTCTGGTGTAAAAACCACGGGGCACTTGACAATCAAAACGAATTAAAATCCTTATAAGGTTAAGAAACTATTAAAAGCTTTGCAACGAAATTTAGAAAGTAGACTCATAATCAAAGAAAGCGTATTTCACATCCTCGAAAGGTAGAAAACACTTCACATCTACTCTACATCCGAGTTAAGTATTCTACATTTCTTAGAGAGAACATTAATCTTTGAAATTTCGTTTTACAGGACAAACGCTTGACTCAACAACAACCGCTTCAAAGCAAAGACGTCCATAGTTCAATGAACTACACAAGATAATTCGTGTTTTCATGTAAAAGAAGACCGTCAAAATTCAGTTATATGTCTATGAAACGACGCTCATTCAGAAACGGAAGCGATCAATACTTTAGAGTTGGAAACATTGTGAGATGAACAGTCGTTGTAGTGGTGGTGTTTCCGAGAAGGAAACCAGCTGGTGATATTGGGATTGAGAGAAGATAGAGATTTTGTGTGTTTGTGTGCTGTTGGGCATTTGGGTGTCCATCCTCTCTGTCACTGTCCATATCACACTCACATGTCACATCCACCGCCTCTCTTCTTCTTCTCCTTCCATCTCACTCCCACTCTTTCTTTTACTATTTTTTTATTATTATAACAACAATATTTTATTTTCATTTTTATTTTTTTGGCTTTTTGTGGACTACAAATCCGTACTTGTTTTCAAGTACCCAATTCAATGTATTCACTTATTTTTCACTTCCCACCTAACAAAATTCTTTATACATATTAAATCATAAAATATGAGTGAAAAAAGTGTACTTAGATTCATGGGTTTGAGTTAAGGATACATAAAAGATAGTATTTTGGGGATGATTTTGACGGTGAAAAGATGATGGGTTTGTAAGCTGGTGGTGGAGGAGGGTCCTATGGAGTGTGTGTGGGTGGCATAAATAATAAATAATGCATTGGATTTGGACCCTATCACCACTACAACATGTATGAGTTGACAAAAGTAGAAGATGATGGTGTGTTGTGTGTAATGGGTTTTGGAGGAGATAGATGTGTAGATTTATGGTTATGTTGCAAAAGCATATCATGGAGGAAGAGGACACATGACATGAAATGACACTCAACACATTCAAAGGTTAGGGCAAGCAAATGATGTACATGTGTACTGAATACCAACCTCCGAGACGATGAAAATTGCAAGAGTTTGGTATGTCAAGGAGAGTTGGAAACCTAGTTAAGATCAAATCAGATTGAGTAGTCGGATCAAATCAATGACTCGATCAACAGATCTGTTCAACATTTTACTTTATATCTACCAAGGAACTAAGATTTGTAGAGAGAAAATACATTGTTCATTACAAGAGAGAAATGAGTTAAACAAAGCTTTGAAGTACAAAGGAACACATCTCTAAAGTGTTCATCTAAGAAGAACAATACTACTTCACACCACTAGCAATCTATGCATGTATCAACTCAACACTTCCACAGCATTTCCTGCTAAATGAAATTGCAAGCAACTTTTCATCTCATTACCAATGGAAGAAAGCAAGCTATTTCAATGGAAACTAAGTGGTTTGCATGGAAAAGCAAATCCTTGACCACATCCTCTCCACAATCATGGATCTTTTTTACAAACCCATCTCAGCCTTTTTCCCGAAAGAGTAGTCCTATGCATGGATCCCTCATGTTTGGACAAAATATTCGCCTACCGCACGAGTTCTTCTCTAATACATCCTTGACATGCCAAACTGAACAGTCCCGACCTTTCGGTGAGCAGTTGTATTTGGAGCCGTGGCAGCAGCAGGACCAATCCCACTGTAGTGAGACTTTGATTGTAGCAAGGTCGTGTCTATGGAAATCCGGTCATCAGTATGTTCCATCTTTGTCACTCCTGCTCGGGTCATGAAAAAAGGGTTGTTGTCAATGTTGAAAGCTATGTCGGGTGCTACTTTGGCTGATGACATGCCACATTGAGGGACTAGGTTTGTTTGAGCGGACAAGTCCCCATCAGTTTCTAGCTTTCCCGAGCTAGTCCTGCGATAAGTATTTGCAGGAGGGGCAGCCTGGGGCGGGAGTATTGCACTTCTAACAGACGTTCTTGGTTCATACACATCTTTGATAGCATTACCATTCTCATATGGTGCCACCGGCCCCACAACTTTTCCTGGTTTCGTTGATGAACACATAACTTTAAATATGAAACATGTTCATAAGTAAAAATAGAAAATCACTAGTATGAGATGGAGGATAAAAGTTACCCATTGTGATTCTTTGTGATGCTTGGAAATTTCTCGATAGATTCATGGGAACTCCTGGATCCCTGGAAATCTTATCGTACACCTCTTCTGCTGCTTGTCGGTCTTTGTAGGGTGCAATATTTGCTTGCTCTTTGGGGGGGACTGTATTTGAATGGACGATTGTGGACCTGTAACAGGAATATAGGTGTCATTACACACTGAGCAATCAAATATTCAAAAGCAACACAAACACATGATTTCCTCTTCAACGATGCAACATAAGAGCACTTTGTCATGGAAAATTTTAATATCTAGGCTTTAACTCAGACTCTTTTAGACCTCACACATCAGGGTTAGAGTTGGAAATTTGGACCTGAACACGCAGGCAATCGAGATACAACCCACATTTTTAGGGTTCGGATCACATAGAATAGACCTAATTAATTTTTGGATCGGGTTGGGTCAGGCAAACCCGCACTCACCAGCACATATTATATGTAAAATCCAAAACCTGGCCAGATAAGACTCAATACACCTCTTGCGGGTCAGATTCGGTTTCAAAATATTCCACTCGAATTGCCATAATTCAGAGTATGAATCAGCGCTGCCCACATACTTCAATACAAAATGATGAGTATTGAATTTTCCAGGTATGAAATATTTTGCTGCTGTTAACTAGCCCAGGTCAGATTGCCAATAATTGACTCACAGTAGTTATTTAATGTGAGGAAGTATATCAAAAAAGGTTCCAAGTGAATGAGGAAATAAACATACCTAGGAAGAGATACATGCTTTCTTTCGAGTGGAATTACTGGTCCACTTTTCCCGCCATTCTCCTCAAGATGTGCAAACTGCTTTCTGAACTGATCAACAGCACTGTCCATAGCATTCCCCCAAAAATCAGATAACAGGAAAAATAATTCTTCTCTGTTAAGAGAAACACGAAAGTGCGAATTTAAAAGCAACCAGCATATAACCTTGGATAGAGAAAATTGGTCCTCTCGGTTCCATTCAAATAGTCCTTCAGAAGTTGAGGGTGATATTCCAATATCTCCCTGAAGATTAACTCACGTATGTCCTCCTTTGTAACCCTTCGCCTTTCAAACTCGAATTCCATCTTTGTAATAGGCTGACAAGAAGGTTCCCTCTCAACCTTCGCCAGACCTTTAAAATAAGGATCGGCTAATGCCTGAGATACACCAAGCAAAACGTGTTATGGAACTATGTGGCCAATTATGGTAGAGCTTAATGTTAAAATCCATAAAGTAACAACATGGTACCTCCTCGGCAGTTGGCCTATCTTTTGGATCAAAAGCAAGCAACCTTTCCAACAACCGCAGGGCTAGAGGATCTGCATTTGGAAATTTCTGCGCAAAAGAAACAGGTTGCTTCTTCCTCATGCTAGTTAGGTATCGTCTTGCCTTTTCATTTCGAACCTATATGCAGAATGATATACAACATTAACAACAGAAGCAACTTTGAACAGTGAACTTCAAGTTCAGCAATATGATAACATTTTTTATCACTATAAAAGAACTCAAACACTTACCCGAGAGATCGTATCTAATGAAGGTGTCCCCAGCAGATCAGTCATCAGATCCAGCTGATGAACAACATTTTTCCCAGGAAAAAGTGGTTTTCCTGTTAATACCTCAGCAAAGATGCAGCCTATACTCCATATATCAATTGCAGGTGTATACTGCAACAAGATGACAGTACAAATTACAACACGGTGAAAGAGAAAATTAGAGAACAGGAGAGGTGACATAAACAACAATCAGACAAAAGAACTTGACCAAGAAAGTAAAACAGGGTCTACATTACTCTCAAGAGAGTAAAGTTATTACAAAACACTACACTATGAACCTATATAGGGAATTTAATAGTCCCAACAGATCCAGACCATGATGGATTAAGGTAGGTTGAAATCTCATTAGATCCTACAGTCCAAGCCTAGCAACCTTAAGTTTACTCATAAATGCCCTTTTCGTGCCTATCTATCAATTATCAGACACACTCGCACAAACTCCACAGCTCTCTCGTGCAATTTTAATTTTTCTCCTTTTGCTGAGTATCTCGTGATGAACGATTTGGAAAGAGGTAGCACGTAGCTGACAGAAATACAGAGAATTACAGCTATTTGAGTTCAGTTTGAATGCATATGCTTCTTTATGTAAATAATATGCACTTGTGACATTTAAAACACAGATGCCACCGATGTAAGTGTATACCCTATATAGCAAGCTCTATTTATTCAAAACTACAAAAGCAGTCAAAAGAAAACAAGTAAAGCCATACCTTAAAGTAAAATGAACCACACAGCTCTGGAGCTCTATACCATCTAGTAGCAACATAGTCCTGTCATTGTACCATTAAGGATGCCAAGAATTAAATAGATGAAAAGAGGGGAAAGGCACTAATTATTACGTATAAATAGCAGTAACTGAATTGATGAATACAACTTCAATGTTTAAGTAAAACATACCGTCCAAAATATAGTTGTAGGTGTATCATTGAATGCAACTCTCGCTAACCCAAAATCACATATTTTAAGTTTACAATTTGCATTTGCTAATATGTTCTTTGGTTTCAAATCTCGATGGTAGACATTTGCTGCAAAGTGTAAGCCAAACATCAGACATGTTCCTCATCTTATGAACACCTAACCTATCCACTTCCTCCACAATACCAAAGATTAAAACAAAAAGGTCCAGAAGAAAAGTAACGATTTGAAATCAAGAAGAAAAAAAGAAGAAAAAAGCAGTTCAAAGTGCCCCTCCACGAAGGCGGCTGAAAGCAGTAATAAACAAAAGATAAATTGCTATATTCAATATGTATGTGACTGTGTTACCATATAGACCTACAGCAACCAACCAACCCCACATGCACTTGATGCCAAGATCCTATCACATGCAATGCGATAAAGTAGCCAAAGAATAACAACTACCTGTGTGAATGTACTTCAATGCGCGAAGTAGCTGGTAAAGGAAAAATTGATAGTGCTCCCGCGTCAAGTCATCATTAGCTTTTATGACTTGGTGAAGATCGGATTCCATGAGCTCAAAAACAACATAAATATCTTTGAATTCCCTCCTTGAAGGAGGAAGCATAATGTGTTTAATTTCAACAATGTCGGGATGTCTAAGAAGCCTTAGCAGCTTTATTTCACGAAGAATCCTAGCTGCATCAGATATGTGTTCAAAGATATCATGTATTTTCTTTATTGCCACTTTCTCCCCAGTGTGAGTGTCAATAGCTGAGCAAACAACACCATAACTTCCTTTCCCGATAACTTCCTGAATTTTATACCTATTGGCATCACCATACTCAGAGAAGAAGTCCATCTCTACTGAATTCTGCAGCAGATATAGAAACCTATGTCAGACAATATAATGCATACAACGGATGCTCATGATAAACAGACATTTACTTCTGGAAATTTTAGAAGTGACAATCAGTTTATAAGGCTCGACTTGGTTGATTTAACAAGATACAAAATGCTCTGAGACTGTTTGGATGACAAAATACAGGATATGTAACATAAACATCAAAGATACTGCCTGTTTGCCTTTTTCTGTTCCATCATACTCTTTTTTATTCATTCATTGGATGTCGGTGTCAGCAGTGTTAAAAGTTAACAGAATATCTCAAAACCCTATAAATGTCAATTGTATGTCAACTTGTGCTCAGAGTATTATTACACTCTGTCCATGTTGCAAGTTATACCTCCTGATATTGAAACTCGTCAAGTTTTCAAAACATTACACTTTTAAAAAATAAGGCTAGCAATACTTTATCCATAGAAACTAGGATCAACTGCTAAGAGATTTTCCTATGCCAATTATACACAACATTAAAGTATCACAAAATGTCCTGCAAGAAATAAACTCATTTTTCAAATCTCTTAAGAGGGGACAAACATGTTCCCATGAAAAATCATAAACACTTTAAATTTCAAGGACGCAAGTATGCAACAAACCAACGTAAGTGGAACAATAATACAAAGAGATGAAAGAAAGAGAAAATACAAAAAATTGTAAACTTAATAAGAATACTTAACTAGCAACACTCTCCAATTTATGCTCTCGATCCAGAAACAAAGTGACTTTCCTTGCCACAGTGTTTACTTTTTAACGTATATGATTAACATAGTGTTTTAGTACAGAGCAGATATTCAATTATCAAAGTTATCTTTCATCAACATTATTTACTACAAAAAACACTATTCCTCTACATAAGCCAAGTAGACATACATACTAAACTTCTAAATGCTGTAGAGGAACACAAACAAAAAGGGCTTAAAGTTCAGCAAACACCTCAAAATATGCTACATGTCAAGAAATTCAGATTGTTATGGGAGAAGAAAGTGATCAATCAACTCCCACTAGCTAAAAATCGAATTCACATGTAAAAAGCGATCACATAACTCATGGATGATGTATCAAGGGGAAATCACTTTGAATTCAGAAAATATAGAATCAGTTCCAATGAAGAATATATAAAACAGCATCAAATGAGATGTAAGAGAAGCATCTAGACAAGCATTTAAATTTACATCATAGCTCTACAGAATAAGAATGAAAAAACCCACTCCTTAAAAGAAAATCCCATTAAATTATTCCGTTATCCACCGTCACTGTAACTGCAGGAAACTCAGAAACTTGATCCCACCCAACACAACAAAGAAACATCTCACATTTTCAGCCAACACAGCATAACATGTCTAGCTCAATTTGCAGAAAAGATCACAACTTTCTTCACACATAGACACAACCATATGATCCCATTTCATTTCCTCAAGAATCAGAGCCAAAAGGGCATCCAATTTTTTTTGAAAATTTTAATAAAATCAAACTCAATTACCTTTTTCCTCTGATCTTGCTGCATTATCACTATCTCTTCTAGACCCTCCAAATTTCCACAACCCCTCAGCTGAAGATCCACACGAACACTAAAAATTTCTCGAGAAACAAACACACAAAACAAATCCAAGAAAAATTCAATGGAAAATCAGCCACATTTGCCCCATCTACCCCTGCTCCGGATGACAAGTCCACAATCCCTCCTCGAATCCTTTGCGGCACATAGAAGAATCCAATCCAAATAATCCCTCATGCACGTCGCCGCCACCGACCACCTCCTGTCCTTCCCCTCTCGCTCACCAACCACCACAGAAACACCGGAACCACCACCACCAACAACAGCAACTACCACCATAAAAAAGCCAAAACTGGTTCTTCAAGTAACAACTCCACCTGCCCTCGCATATCTTCTTCTTCCGCTTATAGAGACTACAGATCCGATTACCCAATGAACCCTATAACCCAAGCAAGCGTCACAGCAAGAAAGGAGCAAGATCTGAACACCGACAGAGCCAGAGAGAGAGATGGAGAAAATACAGAGCTTTTTTGTGGCTTAAATCTAGGGATATAAAGTAGCTACCTTTTTTATACGGATAGTGTATTTGTATACGGAAGTGGCATGTAGTGTAATTTGGAAGAACCATAGGGGTGGTTTTGTGATATTTTTGAAGTTTGGTGCGGGTAGTGCTGGATGCTTGACAAGTCATTATGACACGTGGAGGATCCAAGAGGTTGGTGGGACCACGTAAGGGGTTTATGATAAATTGGTGCTCCTACTAGATTTTGCATTAGTTAATAAATGGTTGTTTATATAATAAAAAAAAAATTCTAAGGATGTTTATAGAATTTTTTAAATTTACCATATCATTTTTTTAATATTATTTAGATATGATTATTATTTCATTAAAACACAAATATATATTTTTTGTTGTTTAATTTTATAATTAGGAAAATGCTCATTTTATCTCCTAAATATCCACTTCCATAGGGTTTAATATCCTATTTGATATTTGTTCTAATTTGGTCCAATATTATGATTTAGTTTAGAATTGGTCCAATTTACACTAATGTCGCCGAAATAGGCTAATGTGCCCCTGGAATTTTGTTGCGGAGCTTGAGTTAATTAAACTTACTGATGGATCCAAATTGACGTGAGTTTGTCACTCTATATAATTTTAAATGATTTTTCATTTTCTTTCAAAAAATGATTTTTCATTTCAATTCGAACAAATATATATTGATTTAAATAATGTTGGACTTAAA
>JAYMTA010004405.1:0-12678 GCA_036897625.1 Pelargonium cotyledonis | reverse complement strand
GGGCGAGTATTGGGATGTAATTCGTGATGTAGCGGGGGGCCGGGTGGCCCCCGCCGCCGGGAAGCTTTTTCTTAGAGGTGTCCTTTTGAACCGCCGCTTCGAAATCGGCGAGCATCAAACGGACGGCGTCTCCTAGCCTGAGCAGAGAGTTCAGTGCCTGTGTACGGACGGCGGAGACGGAATCGGTTGAGAAAATCGACTCGATTTCCGTCCAATTGACAGAAATGGCCTCGTAGAGGTCGAGTGTACGGAACATTTTCTCTGGAGATTTCTTGCACTTGGCCACGAATTCCGGGAATACAAACAGAGCCAGAGCTCCTTCTTTGGCGATTTCGGCGAAACACGATTCTCTGATGGAGGCCGAACCGGAGAAGACGTAGTCGCCGAGACACCTCTCGCCGTAGAACAGAGTCTTAACGGCAACCTTAGCGGCGTTCAACCATGTTTTGATCTTAATCTCCAAAACATCCCAATCCATCTTCTGAACCTGAGACAAGCTCAGCCTCTCGACTCCGAGATGATACAAGCTCTCGTCCACAATCGATTTACGAATAATATTATAAATCTTGACGCACTCTTTCGCGTAGCCATTAGCGATCATACAATCCGCAATCGACTTCAAATCCTCCATCGCCGTCGTGGAAGCCCTCTCCACAGCGGAGACTCCGTCTCCCGCGACTCTCGCCTCGTCAGGATCAGAGTCGTCTTCATAATCAGAAGTGCTCGTTCTCGACGAGACTGAGGCCCGCGAGGAAACAGATTCAGTGTCGAGGAACTGGCGGTTAGCAGAGAGAATCTGATAAAATTCTTTCTGCAGTCGCTTCATTGCGATTTGCATAAGATTCTGAGCGCGAACGAGCTTTTCGGCGGAGGGATTGAGAGAGACGAAGAAGTGCATGGCGGCTTGGAGGTCGTTGACGGAGTTGAGGTAGAGCTTGGCCTCGACGCGGTCGTGGAAGAAGATGGAGGTGACGCTGGCGAAGGCGGAGGAATCGGCGTCCCATTTGGAGATGATAGCTTCGGCAACTTCTATGTTGTCGTCCATTAGGGTTTCGGAGAAGGTGGTTATCATGAGAGGCCTCTGAGGAGGTGGTGAGGATTTGAAGAAAATGCTTCTCATACCTTTTCTTGGCTTATATGATGATCAAGATTCAAGATTCAAGAATTGTGAATTTGTGTGTATATATTTGATTTTGGGTTGTAGCTAATGTTTTGAGAGAATACGGGAGATTGGGTATATATAGAGCGGAGAGGGTCTTTGGTGACTGAGGAACAAAGATGTTGACATTGTCCGGTTATGGTGTACGCGGTTTGTATTTTTTGTGTTTCTTGTGTTTGAAGTTTTGTTTGGATACTAAGCCAACGGCTAAATGTGTTGGTACAACTAAAAGGTGGTGAGAAAACTTTAAAGCTTTGGTCAATTTGTCAAGAGTTTGACATTTTGGTTGGGTCTAAAGGATGGTGGAAGTAGTTTCAGGTTTTCAGCTGCTATTACTATGTTGTTGCATATTCATGCATGCAATGATGCAACATGCAAGGACTTCAAAGTTAAAACCAAGTAGTCTTTCATCAACTTGAACTTTTGAAAAAAGTTAACAAAACTAAAGTCCAACCAAAATAACTTAGAACTGGTTTGATTGTTTGTGCGTAAAACAAGATACAAAAGAAATAGATTTAAGTGGACACAAATTTATGTGCAGACATAAATATTAATTTTTGAAATGACAATTTTGATTCGAACTGGTAGACATCTGAAATTGATCAACTCAATCAATTTTTTTGTTTAATTAGATTGGTTCAGATTGAGCAAATCCACTTAAGTTCATTATCAATTTGAATCTTAAAATCTCGTCCGAAGCTTAGGTTTTGTTTTGATACAAGAATACAAACCGCAAATGTAGAGATTTTAGACAAACTCTGATAGAGTACTACAACGTTAATACCAAGTGAAGACAGCGCAATACAACTAGCTCTATATAATTAATTCACTGGCAACACAACACAACATAAACTAAACTTGCAATTCACTCTCTCTAAACATTGTCTTGTCTATGAGTCTATATATTTTGTATTTTTATGCTACATTTAACTTTTAAGTTCCTAATTCTTACTCAAATTCTTTTCGACCAAATTACTTCTAAATTAATATTAAAAAAATTGGCACTCCAAAGAAAAATGAGAAATGCTAGGCTATTTAATCTATTAAACTTAATTTGAGAAATGTGACCGTTGGACCCATTCCACTCGGCTCAATTGGTTGACAAAAACATTGGCCGCTTCATTATTTAATTGTTATAACAAAATTTTCAGTCTCAACGCAATTTCCATTAAATGATTCTATATATTAATCTATTTCCACCAACCTTTCTATCATATTGTTTGCGACCAATTCTATTACAATCGGCCGATGTTGCCAAGTTCACTCTTTATTTACTACTTTAAGCAATGGTCAATTTGGATGATATGTTGGAAGAATAAACTATATGACTGATTATATTCTATATATATATATATGACATATAATGAGCTCACAATTGTTCCAAAATATATTAAAGATACGAAATTAGTATGTTTTACCTCACATATCTTGTGATTGTGTCGTGTTTGTCACTGTTTCAAAGAAGTAGGTTCCATCTCACATAATTGTTGGGTCATATTTTTATTTTCTATCGAAAATACAAACACCTGATGGAGGCTCGAACTTGAGTGTTGAACGAATTGAGTATGTGTTGATCAACTGTTCATAATGATTAATAAACTTCTTGTATACGTGTTAGGTACGTCGTGCTTCCCACAACAATCGTCAACATGAGATGTATACACGAATTGTGAGCTTTAGACATATACTATTTTTGCAGTGAACCATGTTAATGGTGTTATTTTGTGGTGCATATTTTATTAGTTCAACACAAATATTATGCAACTATAAATATGTCATGTTCGTGTTCGTATTGAATTACATATTAGTCTGTTACATTTCAACTTGTCAATTCAAATGTTAGCAAATATAATAATATTGTCTTTTTTTTTTAATTAAGGTACTTTAGTATTCAAGTAAATATTACAAGATACAAAGTATAAAAAGAGGTCTCAGACCTAAAAGAAAAATACCGGGAACAGTCACAAAAAAGACTAAGATAGGGAGAAATCTGAACAACTCATACTAACTTAAAAAGAGACGACCACAATGGTAATATATGGGTTTCCAGCATGACTCGGTTTCCATAATATTGTCTTAATTTTAAAAAAGTGAGCATTTCCACAATGGTAATTCAAATTTGGCTTTAATGCAAGGTTTTTACTAGGCAAATTGCCAATTTGCATGCATGAGGATGGAATCTTGGAGAAAATTAAATGATATCATTATATATCAAAGTCGGGGTCGTAGTTGTGAAAGATGTAATTCATTGACATAAATTTTTGGTTATTTGGGAATAACGAGTGTTGAATATTGACGTATTTAATAACATATAATTATTCGATATTCAAAAAAGGTTGTTACCAAATAGCAAGTTGTGTTCGTCATTTATACATGGATTGGAGTTTACTAATGCTTAATTAATTGCCATGCCAATTTGGCAAGCCAATAGTAGCGGTCAAAGGTCCAAGGAAAAAAACTGGTAGCATGGTAGCTACATTGTATATTCATTCGGATTAATTTAATTATATTGGTTTAGTCAATTAATTATATACTAAACCATTTTTCTCCTTTTGTTGACCGCAAAATATTGTTCCAATAAATCCAATTGATTTCGTCACATGATTCACGAAGCCACAATATATGTTCATATACAGTGTATATATTTTGGAAAAATTAACGAGAATAATGCATTTCTAAAAATTAAGATTTATGGGGTATTTTTAAAACTCTCGTTTTTTCACAATTTGAAAATGACAAATTTGATTTTTTAAAAATATTAAAAAGATGTTTTAAAATATTTTTATTATTGTTAATGTATGAATTAAATAATGCAAAAAGAGAGAGATTTGAGTTGGTCTCTGTTGTTGTTTTAATCACGGATACCTGTTCTTGTTCTATATATTGGCTCAACACGCATGGCCACAATAGATTAATAACCTATAATTTACTCTAACAAATCAATAATTAATTCTAAACTCAAATAATTTAATTAACTAATATTGGGAAATACGTATGGATGAACATTATTTGTTTGTTTTTAGTGAATCTTGATGATGAAATTTCAGGCAATTTACTAATTTAAATCAATATTAATTATTGTGATCATTATTAGTATTTTACTAGGTAGAATGTTTTTTTGGTTTACATGTTATTGTCCAAATTAATATATGTTTGACGATACCGGCTATGGACTTGAGTAAAATATATTTTCATATATTGTCCACATCGAATTGATCTATATGATTTAATAATTTTTAAAACACAAACTTGTAAATATGCATTTGTTGATTACTCTAAATTGATGTGAATTGACTAATTTTGATGAGTGAAAGTGACTCTACTTGGTTTAAGTTAAAACAATAGCATTTCAACTTTATTACAATATTTTCAGTGGACGTTTTTCATATTAAAACTATCAAGTCATAGAACTTGCTAGAAAATGAGTGACGAATGATCCGAACAAACGCTACTTAAATGTCTTGAAATCTTTAACCGAACACGAGCATTTGACTCAAAACAAAAGGAAGGTTTGGTCAATTACTGTTGGGACAAGCTCACGTGAATTTCATTGTCAAAAGCTAAATACAGGCCCAATCATAAATTGCAATGTTGATTTCTATACGAAATCAACAGATACCAATAAATACTATTTTGATAACCAAAAAAAAAAAACTATTTAATAAAAAAAACAATATAAAATACATTAAACCTGTGGCTGTAGAGTCCATTATTAATTGTTGAAGTATTCAGGAAAATATGTGTGGCTACACACACGCCCAGCAAACAGATGGTTCTTGACAAAGTCAAGGTCAAGGCCACAACAATTTGCATTACACAGAGCCAATTTCAATTACTCACAAAAACCTGTGATTTGCACAATGATTTGGTCCAAACCATAACCAACAAGTCAAAAATAAAACTATGTTAATGTTAAATGTGTTGTTTAAATATTTAGGGGATATATTTGGTTTGGTTTATATGGCCCAACACATTTGCAAATCCAATTAGCCCATTTTGAAGTTTCAGATTTTTCTTCTTCATGTATTCATATTAATCTTGATACACTGCAAGCATATAGTCTTGCAACTTAAATCTATTCAAAGATTTTACCATATTTACTAACTTGCAATATATAGTGGTGATGATAACCAATCGACATGTGGACTTCACCTGCCCTCGTCATTGAATAAAATATTAACTCAATTTGCTTCACAAACCTTTGTGATATTGTAACTTTCAACAAAACTGATATACCCACAGAATATACATAAGAAAACACAAGTAAGTGAAAATCAATATTTCATTACATTGAAATTCACTTCTAACGTGAGAGTAAGATCTCAAAAAAGTGAATAAGACGTAATGATAAATGTAGAAAATATGTGCAATGATTAAACCTAGTCTAATCCTATGACAACTTTACAATTTTGATTAACTGAGGTGAGTTGGCTCATCGAAGGTCACATGTGGTAGAGTAAAGAAGTTTTAATGTGCCTAGGAGAGCTCCAGTACGTATGATGAATGTGACTATAGAGCGAATCTCTCTTACTATCCAATAATCTAGTAATTTCATTAATATTCAGGTGTGTCTCACTCTAGATGCTCATGTATGGCCGCAGGTATGAATAATATCATCGTGTAGCGTTAATAGCCTCATGCTCTAAACGTATAAGATTTATATCATAGTGCACAAATTAATTTGATTTATATACTCTAAAATTAGTATTATTATGCCTGGTTTTTGTAAGTATGTGGGTTGTTGGACTACCATTGTCCTATATATGTCTCACAGACTCTTACTACACAAATTAAACAAATGGTTCATCTTTAAAGCTCAAATTAACCACATACATATGTATAATATTGATGAACTATTGGTCCCGTGAGTGATGTGATTGTGAGGCATAAATAATTACAAGCAAGAAAGTAGAGAAACAAATGCTCCGCGAACTATACAAAATCTTATACTCTTTCCGTCTCAAAATAAGTGTCATGTTTTTATTTTTGTAAAAGTTAAGAATTACCAGATAATTTAATATGTTTTTAATATTACCTTCATTTTCTCACTTACACCTCATGTGCAAATCTGCCCATGTGCATAAGTGGCAAAAATAATATGGGAAAAATAATAATATTATAACTTAAAAATAAAAAAATAATACTCATTCTGAGACAAACAAGACACTCATTTTGAGACAGATGAAATATTACTTGTATTGGTACGAGAAAAAAAGTCTTACTGAATTAACGGTTAATAGAAGACCGTTAATACCAATTGAATTAATCATATCTTTATATTTCTGGAATTCTGATTCAAAAAATCATTTCTTGAGCCTGAAGCTTCAGAGACTGAAATGTATTGTCTAAAAGACCCTTACTTTTCGAAGGTCAAACTACAAAACTAACCTTCATCTTCTTCAGCGAAGAAAAGCAGGTAAATCAGTAGCTATTGGTGGGTGGGTGGCGGTGGCATAAATAAAATATTTTCTGTGGTCTCAATTAGCCACGTACTTATATTTCACCTTTTCCGGTTTTTAATAAATATTTTGAAAATTTATGAATTAAATATTTTTGAGTAGAAAACAGTTACAATATTTGATTTTTCAAAGTATAAATTTCATTATTTACGTTTTTTATGTACGAATTTTATCATACTATGCTCTACATAAATTTAATGTTATAATTTATGTATATACGTATGTTTGTTTTAGTATTGTTATCATTTGAATATATCAATCTTGCTTCATAAAATATTTTATTATTTTTAATTTCTGACAAGAGAAGCACTATCAGGTTTTTTACCCTATTTCCACTTATTTTTGTATCCGAACAAAACTAAATCAATCTTAATTATCAACAAAACTTTTGAACGTTTTATGGCAAAACCCCACTTTTGCCATAGTCTTTCCCAGATTTTGCTGAACACTATGCTAATTTTTCATTTTGTCCAAATGTAAAGAGACAAATTATATTATTTTCATAGTCTTCAGTTCCTCACTGTTAAAAAAAGCAGTACTTGCTGTAATATAGATTTCAACAATACAATTGGCTTTGTGACGGGACACATTAATTTGAAAGCCATGAGTTAAAAATTAAAAACATACAATAAAAATTAGACCATGAGGCCTATTTGTCCAAAACAATGATGAGTCAATTATAAGATAAAGTAGTAGCAGCTAATTTTGAGGCATATGTCATGAACCCAACTTGTAGTTTGTAAATCCCAACGATCCAAAAAATAAAAAAAGTTATAAAAAAACCACAACTTTATAATTGAAGGTTTAGATTAAAAGACCTTAATTCTTGTGGGACCTAGTGGCTGCATTTTGTCTTATGACACACCACTTTATAAGCAGATTATTTAGGAAGATCCTCAATCCATCTCATTTCTTGTCCTCTCTACTCTCTCAGTATATTCACAACATCCCAAAACAATTATATGGGCAAAATGGGTATTTTCTGTTCATCAGCAGCCTCCACAGCTCTATGTTCCGACCAAATCTCCACCGTCCGCGGCGCACATAGAACCTTAGACGGCCGCCACGTCAGCCGCCACGAACACCAGCTCCGTCGCCAACAACATCCCCACATTTCTCAGTCTTCTCAGCCACCCATGATCGTCACAAAGTTACATAATAATTATATTTATGATGAGAAGTCTAGAAAGATCACTAGCTTTAGCTCAGAGGCTAAACATGGTGCGTGCAGTGACGCGCGCAGGAAGAGCTCAGCTGATGTGTACGATCTCAGGAGGATTATGAGCCATCGTTCTCGTCCTGATGATTCCTCGAAGTATCTGTTGAGTGACAACGTTAAAATGGCGGCGCCGATATTGGTTCGTCACCAATCTGCTGAGGAGCCTAGGCACCTCATGCTCTCTGCGAATCATGATTGTCCTAAACTCGTCAAATCTTCTTCGTCGTCTTGTTCTCGTCGTGACCAGGTGCTTTGTTTCATCACATATATACAGAGAGCAATTAAGCTATCTCGTGGATGTTTTGTGTGTGCTTTGTTAGTCTCAAATTGAGTGTTTTTTGCGTGTAGGTTGTGGTTTTGAAGGTGTCGCTGCATTGCAAGGGGTGTGAAGGAAAAGTTAGAAAACATATCTCTAAAATGGAAGGTACGTAATTGGTTAAGAGCTTGTGAAGTTTTATTATTAGGAACAACTCAACAAAGATATTAATTAAGCGCACAAATGTCGCTTTTCAACATAAGATCGATTCGTAGCTCTAAATGTCAATTTGTTCGTTTAATCTTTCATTTATTGATATAAGCTTAATCTAGTGAGATTTAAGATTAATATAAGTGAACGATTTTGTTGTTTATCCAACTTAATCCTTGTCTTAAGTTGTGACTGATGTAATCTTATATCAGTCAACTGATATTAATTTTACCCATATGTATATATATATATTTGAGTTGGAGTTGTTGATACATTTGATGAATTCAGGCTAAGCCATGTGTTTCTTGGAAGTCATTATAATAAAGTTAATTAACTTAATATATATTTTGTATATGCATGAATTAAGGAGTGACATCATTCAATATAGACTTTGAGAAAAAGAAAGTTACGGTCATTGGAAATGTGACACCAGAAAGCGTGGTAGCAAGCGTTTCCAAGGTGAAGAAAGCTCAGCTATGGCCATCTCCTTATCCAACTCCAACTCCAACTCCAACTCCAGCACAGACACCAGCGACATCATCTTCTTCAACAACTCCACTTTCATGGTTCTCTTGAACTACACACAGCAAGCAGTTACTGTCTAATAAGCTAAATTAGGGTTTATTTCTCTCTCTCTCTCTCTCTCTCTCTCTCTGATTTAGTTACTGTTTGACATGTGTGTGGAAGCTTATAGTTTAAAGATATGTTTGATTTGTGCAACGTGAATGTAAAATCGCTTTTTCATGCAATGAATCGAACCTTGCTTGTTCAAAATATATTAGTGTAAGAAGCAGCCAAAAATATCCATCTACACGTACATTGTACATTTGATGTTTATACTAAATTAATTATAGCTAGGTGAACTTCAAAATTTCTTCGACTATATCTCTTGAACGGCCGGGCTGAGAAAGAAAACACTCAAATTATTATTATTATACATATTTTTTAAAAAGTGTCATCGATTACAAATTTATTAGTATATGATTTATACATAATTTTTTGTGGATTTGGTCGGCGCACCTTCTGTGGTGTTTGATTATATTACTATTGCCTGTCAAAACCATTTGGAATTATATTTGTCATAACTATTTCATTAATCACCTAATTAATTTATTTTAAATTCGCATGGTGTCATCAGCAAGTATTTAATCATGTATAAATTTTATCTTATCATTAAATTAATAATGAATAATTACAATTTTATTTTAAAAGTCAACTTTAAAATACATGAATATTTGAATTGAAGTGACTCACTTTCTTTTGCTAAAACCCTAAACCCGTGGTCTGGTCCTGTCTTGTGCGTGCGGCAGTTCTGCAGATTTGGTAGCGGCGGCGTGTGTGGTCGACCCGATTGTCGACGGCCGAAGGTAAGAGGGACCGGATGTACGATGATTGTGTGGCGTACGGAGACAAAAGTCAATTTGGTTATCAAAGTTTGGTTAAATAGTTTAAGTAGTGGTCAATTTGAAACTTTAGTCAATATAGTGCTCAATTGAAAGTTTATATGGTCTAAGTAGTACTTGCTCTAACACCGTTACATATTCCATCTATTTTTTTGATGAGGTGGCAGTAGAGAAGTGATGTGGTGCCACATGAGATATCCAAATTGTGATTAAAGTTATAAATATACATGTATTCAAACAGTATTAAGTTTTTAGGTTAAATTAAGGTAATTGAAATAGTATTTTCTAACGTTCCTTTTCTTTTCCTTCTGATCGTTGTTATTTGAGTATTTTGGATTGTTCTTGCATAATCTCAAATCATTGATTCGCGTTGTCAATTCTATTGCTTGTTGAAGGTAATGTTCTTTCTATTTTCTCTTTTGATTGTTGATGCCATTATTATTTTGTTATTGGTGTGAGTATTTTATTAAAACATATGATCGATTCAATTGACAGTGTTTATTCATTGTACTGATGTGTGTTAGCTTACTTTATGTTTGTGATGATTTATTGGATTTGACATGTTCTTTGCTTCTATTGGTTTAGTTTATACTAATTTATCTCATGGCCAAACCTAGTTTATTGTCTTATCAGTATTATCAATTATATAATTAATGTTTGAATCATGTCTTGATTATAAAAACTTAACTGTATGTATAATTTTGATTTATGTAATGGGTTGTTGACTTGTTGTTAAGGTTGTTTGTTATAGTCCCTAAGAGTAACTTTTTTCAATTTTTACCAGCATTTCAATCAATAAAAAATGCAGGGGTTGTTGCAAAACAAAAACACTTATTATGGTTAATTAAGATGATTTTTATCAATATAATTTCTGTCAAATATTAACGTTCACTTTGCGGTCTCTGACCTGAATTTTTTTATAACAAATAATATATGTTAGTTCATTGTTTGGTAAAAAAAGAGAAGCAACGTTAGAAAATATTTTTTGAATTACCCTAATTTAACTTAAAAACTTAATGCTGTTTGGAAACATGTATATTTATAACTCTAATCACAATTTGGATATCTCATGTGGCGCCACATCACTTGTCTACTGTCACCTCATCAAAAAAATAGATGGAATATGTAACAGTGTTGGAGCAAGTACTACTTAGACCATATAAACTTTTAATTGAGCACTACATTGATTAAAGTTTCAAATTGATCACTACTTAGACTATTTAACCAAACTTTGATAACCAAATTGATCATTGTCTCTTAAATTAATAATGAATAATTACAATTTTATTTTAAAAGTCAACTTAAAAATACATGAATATTTTGAAGTGACTCACTTTCTTTTACGTAAAACCCTAAACCCGTGGTCTGGTCTCGCCTTGTGCGTGCAGCAGTTCTGCAGATTTGGTAGCGGCGGCGTGTGAGGTCGACGTGATTGTCGACGGCCGAAGGTAAGTGGGACGGGATCGAGGGTTGAGTAATCTAGATTGGATTGAGAGGTTTAAGGACTGGAGGGTTTATTCCTTACTGTATATAAGTTAGGACCACAGACCCATCTACATTGCGCAAGCACAAACTGAAGGGAGAGGAATTGATAAGCTGGGATTTGAGGTAATCCGTAACAGGGACAAGTGGTTCAGGCGAATTGCACGGAGATGATGGATATACTGTGTTTTTGTGGGGGTAATGGATCGGATCACCCTGTGCAGGGAGGCGAGCAGATTGTGGAAGAAAAAGGTGGATTTCCAGTTAAGAGAATCGAGAAGAGTTCGAGGTGAAAAGGAGGAAGGTGTGGGGAGTTCAACTACGGCGGGCCTACTGGAAGGGGTCCGCTTGAGAAAGTAGCGGGATAGGGGCCGGGTGTTCCGGCTTGGGTAGGGAGGGTAGGGGTCTTTTGGTACTATGTAGCCGGTAGGGATCTCATATAGGATCTCTGTTTCTCAGTTGCTGAATAGCTGCGTAGATTTTCTTTTATTTTTGTTTTTGCTCTTTTGGGTTGGTTACCTCGTTGGGGGTGAGATTAGGTATTAGGGTCTGTTTATCTTGATTCCTAGAAAAACCTAGTCTCCTAGATCAGATTTGGCTGTATCTAGCTTTGGTTCAAGCAATAATAATCAGGGAATTATTATTTAAAAAAAATTAATAATGAATAATTCATTGTTTTATATTTACACAATAAAACCATAATATAAGTTAAATCATTTTAATTAATTTATACGCAATTACCTAACGTTTTTAGCATTTTGTACAACTGCTATAACTACTAAACATCAGAAACTCCTAATCATGAATTGTCACGTATCAAAGTTTTTATATTATACAAAACAGATCAATAATTATAAAAACTCTTGATCCTATGTGAAAATAATTACTGATTTGTTGGTCGCATATAAGGTTGTTGTATTTCTAGGGGTGCTCCTACCATTTCTCATTTGCTTTTTGCAGATGATTGCCTTTTGTTTTTTAAAGCTAATTTAACAAATTCATAGGCTATAAAAAGAGTGTTGGAGTTGTATGAGGTTTCTTCTGGAAAAAAACTTAATTTCCAGAAATCTAGCATTCTTTATAGTACAAATACACATCGAGATGTTGCAGTATATATCTGTTCTTTGCTTGGAGTCCGTGTTGTCTCTGATTTCAGTTCCTACCTTGGATTGCCTGTTGGTTTGAATCGAAGCAAGTGTTCTATTTTTAGAAGCATTTTGGACAAGGTTCAAGCTCGATTCAGTTTGTGGTCTCGTAGGCATTTATCATCGTTGGGCGAGAAATTCTGATTAAAACTGTATGTCAGGCCATTCCAAATTATTTCATGGCTGTATATATGCTTCCTAAAAATATATGTTATGAGTTGGAAAGATTAATGAACAAGTTCTGGTGGGGAGCTAATAGTAGAGGTGGAGGTTCAATTCGATGGAAAATTTGGGACAAATTGTGTTCTCCTAAGGAATTTGGTGGGTTGGGTTTCCGTCGAATAC
>JAYMTA010004404.1:0-12679 GCA_036897625.1 Pelargonium cotyledonis | reverse complement strand
TAAGTGCTTGTTTGTTATCCCTACTTCCTCCTTAAAGGAGATGCCACCTTGGAAAAACTTAAAGGAGAAGCCACCTTAGAAAAACTTAAAGGAGATGGTTGCCATGTAGGATCTAGTTTGTTTGGTAAAAAATCGATTTTGGTTCTTTTAAGGAGCGGAACAATGAAAAGCTCCTAAAAGGAGCTGTTTTGGTGCAGGAGCAAAACAACTCTTGTGGGTAACAGTAGCACCTTTAAAAAGCTAAACGGTCGACCGTTTTTTGTTTTATGGTCGACCGTTTAATTTCATGCATGACTTTCAGGTAAAAGCATCTACCAATATGACTTTCAGGCGAAAAGTCAATGTAGTAACGGTCGACCAAAAAAATAAAATGGTCGAGTGTTTCATTTCTGAACTGGATAGACTACAAACAGTCGACGTAGTTGTTACTATGGTCCACCGTTTGGTAATTTACATATATCTTATCTCCTTACAGTTCTTTTTTACCAAACAAACTTTTACAATCCACCCTCCTTACAGCTCCTTACAGTCGGACATTTACCAAAGATAATTGACTTTTTGGAGCACCACCTTACATCTCCTTAAAGTTTTCACCTCTCCTTTCAATTTCTTAAAGCTTTGCAAGATTTTGCAATGGATTAAACAAACAAGCACTTATATATAGTACAACAACCACTCGCAAATGGAGGATCGATGATAGCACGTGCTGTGCTGTGGTCTGTGGACACCAACCAACCAACCAACCAAACCTAACACAGCAGAGGAGGTAGCTGAGAGGCTATCAAATGTGGTGGTAGTTGGGAAAATATATAAATATGGACTCAGTTATATCTCTCACACTTTGTGGTACGTACACTACAATGGAAGACAAGAAGATGAAGATACTATGCCTCCATGGATTCAGAACCAGTGGCAGCTTTCTTAACAAGCAAATCAGTAAATGGGATCCTTCCATTTTCTCTCACTTTCACATGGTATGTATGGACATTATTCGACTTTTACTTTATATATTCACTCTAACAAAAAAAAAATCACGGTTAAAATTAAGTGACTAAAATTTGATCTTGCTAATGAGACGATATCAATTCATTAATTAAACTCCTACCCGTCTCAAAAAATTTGCGGGTGCGGAGAGCCCGTCTATTTAATTTATTTTATCTTTTAGCTGAGTCTCAGCCACTAACGACTTGGTTGAGACTCTTGCTCTCTCACTTTTAACTTAACTTGAGTATAGATTTTTTTTTTAAAGTACACATCACATCTTCTGGTTTAATTCAAATCGAGGCGAACATAACCTCAATAAATGACAAAATCATTTGTACTAAATTTTAATGTAACTTCATTCTTCAAAAATTAGATATTTTGATAATATAATTATTTTGTAAAATAAAAGTGACTATTTTTTTTAGATTAAAATTGACTTTATTAGTAGCATCAACAAGTGTTTTTTTTTTTTTTTTTTTGAAATATGTATCAACAAGTCTTAAATATTTATTTTAAGAAAAATTAAGAAAGAATGTCATACCAATAATATTCGTTAATATTATTGTTATGTTTGCAGGATTTTCCGGACGGTATATTTCCTGCCAAGGGCAAATCGGACATAGAAGGCATTTTCCCGGGTCCTTACTTTGAGTGGTTCCAATTCGACAAGGTAATAGGCAAACTATGTGACAATAACAACATTTTATCATTAACGCAAGATAAATTCATCCGGAAATTTGATAGTATTAAATTTCAATTCAATTTTGAAATTGGTTTGTAAGAAAATAATTTGCATTGGTGAAAATGTTAACAATACAAAGCTAAGAGGTAATTAGAAAGTGAAATATGATTATTGTTATAAAAATGTTGTATAATTGCAGGAATTCACGGAGTACACAAACTTGGAAGAGTGCATATCTTATTTATGTGATTACATCACAAGCAAAGGTCCTTTTGATGGCCTCCTAGGCTTCTCTCAGGTAAATACATCCTCCTTATATATATTCAAAATTATAGGACAATTTATTTACGGTAAAAAACTCAATTTAGTCATCGAACTTCTTTTAACCAAAAATAGTCTCTGATCTTTTGTGTATTGACCCAATTTGGTCCCCAAACTTTCATATACTGACCCTATTTAGTCCTTGACCTTAAAAGCTTATATAAAAATTCAGGGACCAAATTCAGTTAAAAAAAGTTTAGGAACAAACTTACGTCAAAAAACCAAAGTTCGATGAACAAGTTAGGTCTTTTACCTTCATTTAAATACTTTCAATGTGTGATAACCTCATTAGCCAAATAATTTATAACTTAAAATTGTGATGCTCTTGAAGAAAAAAAAAATGATAAATTTGTCTCTTGGTATAGGGAGCAACATTATCAGCTCTTCTCCTTGGGTACCAAGCACAAGGAAAGGTGTTGAAAGAGCATCCACCAATGAAATTGTTTGTGTCGATATCAGGATCAAAATTCAGAGACCCAAGCATATGTGATGTTGCCTACAAAGACCCAATCAATGTTAAATCAGTACACTTCATTGGAGACAAGGATTGGCTCAAACTCCCTTCTCAGGAACTTGCTTCTGCCTTTCACAATCCTCTCATCATAAGACATCCTCAGGGCCACACTGTCCCAAGACTTGGTAGGTTCATGCATGCATGTTCAGTTTCTTATACGAGAACAAAAATCACATTAAGAATTAACATGCATACCTGTTGCAATGAATTTGTGAGCGTGGAACGTCCGCCCAGATCAATTTTGTGTCTTGTCTAAGTTTCAGTCACTAATAAGACTCCTCGTTCTCTTTGTCATATTTTGGATCATGAATATGTGTTACTACGTGTGCAGATGAGGAGAGTGTTGAGAAATTACGTGCCTGGACTGCAGAGATCCTCCACCAGTGTGGAGGCGAAGATGGTACTAACTATAACAAACCTGAAGTCGAAAATGGGAAGAGCGAGGAGTTAGTAGAAGAGACTAGTAAGATTGAAATTCAAGAAGAGATTGCGAAGGAGATGGAGAAGAGAGAACCTGCAGTAGTGGAGGCAGTTCCATCCTGAAGATCCAACAAAGCAACAAGAAAGTTTATTAGCTTTGAAGACTGGAAGCAAAGTAGTGATTTACAGCAATTGTTGAGCATATAAGATATGTAGTTCTATTACAAGTGATCTGCTATGACAACATCTCATGACTTTTAGTCTTCATAAATAATGAAGCATTTGAATAAAATAACAAACTATTCAAAAGTCAAAACCATTATTCTGTGTAATAGCACTCATTCTTGATTCCAAGTCCCTTCCAAATGATACAAGCACTATCTCAAATCTAATGGAAAAGAAAAAGAATAATAACAATAAACTACACATCTTTTGTATAGCAATAATTTGTCAAAAGAAACGATGGTTCATCATACAATCAATGAAATAGTGGACCAGTCAATTTGTGCATTACTGATGAACCAAATGAAAATGTAGTGCTCTCGTGCAATGGTGAACATCACAACATTTTGACCAACAGAAAAGTGCCCAATGTGAATGGAAAAATCCCGTCCTCCGCTAAATACAGATATATCCCAACTCTGTTGCTACCTCTAAATACAACGTTTAACCAACTCTGTTACTAATAGTTTGATACAAGGACTTGAGTTGTGTGTTCCATTTCTCCACAGCTGCGTACTTCTTCATTCCCTTTGACCTAAATAAGGATATTCCCAGGTAAATGGAGGTGCTAGGTAAACAAAAAGAAATGGAAAAGATGTAGTAAAATAATAAATCCAAACTCTACCTGTCTCCGCGCTCTAGTAGCCGGTTCACTTGATCGATGTGCCCTTGGATTCGGTTATCCAAGATTAGTGATACCAATAGCTGCTCAACATCTTCCTCTGGTACATTAAGCTCCTGAACACAGATGAACTAAAGTAAATACAAATATTTGATCAAGTTAAATCATCTAATAGAAGCAAACAGAGGTGAATCTAAAAACATTCATTAATGGGGATCTCATAAGAGATTATGCTTACTCTCTTAGAAAGGAACTCACATAAGAGTGGGTATTGTACATATAAGCTACCATCTCAGATGGAGGTGTACAACAGTTTCACCTTGTCCTTGTCATTGAGAAAAAAACCTATGATTTTGTATATACAACCTATTATCTAATTTTGTTCCGTTAATCCACAGCTGCAAATGATCTTTTTGGTCTAATTTAACCTCAAAATTTGTACTCAAGAACTACATTGGCATTTGCAGTTCATAACTACAAAAAGTAGCAGCAGATGCATCAACAGTTCCACACAAAAAGTATACATTAAATATGCTGTACTAAGCTAGCAAATTAATTTCAGAGCATAATTACAAGAGGAGAGGATGAGCGTTGAGGACTTCTGAACCAGTTACAAGCCTGCTACCTATAATATAGGGGGATATGAAGACAAATATCTTCACCTGTTTTGAGAGTGATTAGAGCCAACTAGTTGTGAGAAACTACCTTTGATATAAAAGGGATCCTAATCCTCGTGTACGGTTTGATGAGCTTGAGCAACACTTGTGTTCTAATGTTCTTCAACAGATCTTCAATATAATTTCTGATGAATGGGTCATCCATAATTGTTCTTCGGTTACTCTAGAAAGCAACAAAGTGTTTCGTCAGTAAAGCAAAAGAAAACAGAGAAGGGATGTATTGAAAAATCAAGCACCGAGAAATCTCCTGGAGCATATAACAGAGTCTTACCTTCAAGATTTTTTCAAACTCCAATATCTCATTTCGTTGATATGCGGCTATCAGATTTGTCATCGCCAATATCTCAGGGTCATTTTTGTATCTACATAAACAAATATGATCAGCCAATAATGTGAAATGAACACAGGTAAATCCTCACCCACTACCTGGGGACTCTAAGAAATTAAAATAGAAGAAAAGGGACATAAGATAGCTGAATATATGAATATAACCAAACAAATTGGAGGTCTTACGGCTTTGCCTCCTGTCCATCAAAAGGATTAACTTCCGACTCCATTAGCATGTTGGCAAGAACCAGATATCTGACATGCAGCATCAGAGAACGTCAAAAATAAAAAATCAAAGAAGATGACAAGGTTAATGTCTGTTTTTCCCTATGCTAACTGATAAAACACTATGAAACTTGGGTACTTCATGGAGGCTGCCCTACTGATATATGGTACTTACTGGTTGTTGGAGCTTTATTATGTATATTTTTCCAAATATATTGTTCTACATTTATTTTTGTTTTCATGATGGTATTTGCCACTAATGACGATTTAGTTAAGAGTTTTTAACCCACATATTCATAATTTTAATATATACTTAACTTTAATAATGTTGAATTGTAAGTACCATCAACGTAACCGTATTCTTGCTACATTTATATAACACATCTCCATGTAAAACACAACTTACTCAGTTGAACATCTATGTAAGAGATGTGCAACGACCAACTGCATATATAGGTTTGCATGTTCAGGCGGTAAAAAACACAGCAGCGGCCATAAGCATGGTTGCATATGGTGATGCATAAATGTTTTCAGCAAAGAAACAACATTACATATTAATTATGAAAAGGATGATTGATTGTCATACTTTAAGCATTGGATACGCCGCTGGTTCCCAGCTTCATCATAGTTCTTAAAGGCTTCGAAGAAGTCAGTCGCGGCTTCTGCCCACTGGCGTTCTGCCATATGCATTTTACCCCCACATTCGCGTATTATACCCATTATCCTTGGATGAGGTATGGCTGATTTGATTGTAAGTGCTTTCTGGTATAGTTGCTGTCATTAATCCATGTGGTGAAAGGTGAGACAATGAAGATAAAAAGCAGATAGAAGAGCAAGAGAAGAGGAGAATTGCTATAATATGCCCAAGCATCACATTTCACTTCAATATTAAAACTAAAAAATCATTGCCTATAAAAAAAATTTAAAAAAAAAAAAAAAAACTTCTTAGATAATTAAGGATAGCTACCAAAATATATAGATCATTATACAGAATATCGATTATTAATTCCAGAATATATTGGACATCAGTAAATAAGAAAACTCATCTTATTCAGAACCCACTTTTTGAAATTATCACATCACAACAAAGTGCAACATATCTGTTTTAGCATAGGCACAAAACCAAATATGGCTACTAACTTCTGAAAAACATCTGAAACTTTTACAAGTCCCTAAGAATACAGATTGCAGTAAAATGTTCCAATGATATTTCATTCAAGTGTATCCCATATATAAGACAAGGATTTTGTTGTGATGTAACACAATAAATATTGTTACCTCGACCTTAATATAATAAAGCAGTCTATTAAAAAGAGACCCCTGTCTTCATCCCTATTTTTTATATACTTTTTGAATGATAAGAACTTATATTTTAAAAAACCAACACCAGACAAAAGGTAAGGTTTACTCGGGATCATAACGAGCTCGAGGACCATGCCACCTGCCAATTTAAAATCCGCAACCGGACCTTTATCACCCTGGTTACCATGGCTGGGAGGTCAGCAGCCTCTCCTTCCTTTCATGCGTGGTCTCATTTTCCCTTGGACGCTGCCTTAGAGGTCCTCAGGCCGGTGTCCCCTCCGGCTCTTTAGTTTTGAGCTCTTGTTTCAGTTTTCCTTTTGCTATGTATTTTCTTGGTGTATGTACTCTTGCTGTTTGCGACTTGCAAACGTGCAAGTTTTTTCAATAAAAGTACAAATTGCTTATAAAGAAACAAGGTTTACCCAGGATGAACCAAACTGGTGGAACAAAAGTAACAGCAAATTGGATGACAATATAAATGACCCAACATCTGAATACCCACAAACAAAAATGTACATAGACTCGCACTAGAACTCTTCAAAGGTTATTAGCAAATAAGCAAATTAGTTTCATGCACTAATTAAGCACATGTCACTATTAGGGATAAATCCACCCTTATTCACAAGTTTGACAAGAATTCCTTTCAGAAGTCTGGATTTATCAGCACCAAATTCATTACTCATTAGTCAAAGTAAACTATCAACGGGTCATATATGAAAAAAATATCCAAAATGAAGATATAATTGATGAAACCTTTAGAATGCTAATTAAAATGTGACCCACTTACATTGGAACTCAAAAAGGGGAGATTTAAAGAGAAATTGTGCTGTAACGGTGTTTTGGTCAGAAAGGTTAAATAACGGTGGATTTATCCATACTAAGTGTGGTTTTATCAGCAACCAAGTCATTATTCATAGTAAACTATCAAAACGTCATATCTGAATAACATATCCAAGATGAAGAGATAATTGATGGATACTGACCTTGAGCTTTTTGTTATTCTTGGTTTCAGTGTACATTTGAATTTCTATTGCATATACCTCCAAAAGCTGAGTTCCTTTCTTGTGGTCATCTGTACCATCTTCCTTCTGGCAAGATTTGTGAAGCTCCTTCAAAATCTGCATTTTAAGATATGTTACATAGGTATTATTAAAAGATAGGTGGAGAAATGTGTCATCTGACCAAGCAAAATACCTTACTCATCCGCCCATATTCACCCATGTCAAACCAAATCTTACAGAGCTTAAGATTTGTCTTAAACCATAGTCTCTGCAAATTGAAGCCAATACATCAAAATGTTGATTTCATTGACAAGTCTCAGGGTGAAATAAGCCAGGAAGTTTTGTACCTCATTCTTTGCCTCTTCAAGAGCCTTAAGAGTGGTCTGGTAGAACTCTTGCAGAAGCCCGAAATTCTGACTAGCCGACCCAGAAACAAAATCCATGATGTTATTTATACATTTTTCACTGTAGTTACGCGTCACTGCAGATTTAATATATGTCAACATCTCCCTGTAGGCTTCCATCATCTCTTTGTACTTCCCTAAACGATAGTAAAGCTTGACAGTCTGTTTAAGAGCTTTGAATCCCCTGATATAAAAAATTGACCAATTTGTATAATTATTCAAAACTTAAACAATAAATAAAGCAACTTCAAAGTTTAGCTATGTTAAAAACAAGCCACTCATAGTAAACAAGATCCAAAAATAACAGGGTCTGACTTCAAACTGAATTCTAGCATTAACCAGGACTTTGTAAAACACCATATATTGTGTATTTACAAAAATGTGGTGCTATATATTCAAGAGGGAAAGAAGAGGGAGATAAGATCGCTAATGTTGATGCCTAAATTGGAAAGATAAAAATAATAATGAGAAGTACTAGCATTTCGTAATAGTTAGTCACTCACCACTCTGCTTTCTCAGGTTCCATTTGAACTACTTCACTAAAGCCAGCAAGTGCATCTTCTGGATCAGTTTCAACCAAGCCTGTAGATGGAGAGAGAGAAAGGCAGATGAAAACAGTAGTATGATAAGACAAACAATGACAGTTTTGAGAGAACCATGGAATCTAGATCAGCCACTGTCTTTTCAATTCATTGGTGCATAAAACTTCAATCTTATAAAAAAGTAACCATTGAAAGATTAATTAATGACCAGTAGTGTATGTCATGCTTCTTTTACAAGGTTTAAAATGTATATAAGTATATCTTTCGTATAATGCAACAACTTTGTGGAATGTATCACAACATTTTATCCCAGCCCGATGTGCAACCATATAAGCGGGATTGAGTCACTAGTAACAATGTCATGATCATGCAGTCTATTATAGATTTGACAAGAATGGGAAAAGCATTATAATTTAAAGAAAGGAAAAGCTATTACAACAGCCAGATTGAATTAAAGACGCATCGACTTTTCAGTAAATCAACCCTTGAGAGTTTACATTATAATTATTACTCAATGCTATGACAGAGTTCAAGTAGGTATTGATGTCTGATGAACAAGAGCAAACATAGGTAACGAAATTTATGTAGCAACTCGCAAAAACCATGTTTTAAAAAGCTCAAAATGCATTTAAGGTAAAATTGTCCTTCGGGGCTAAAGTGCAGGAATTCATAAAAAAAGAAGCTCGCTTCTTAAAAAAAATGCAAGATTAAAAAATATATATTTAGCACCACAAATCAGAATAAAAAAAAAACAGTGAAGAAACACCGTGTCATATTTAAGAACTCTACTGTCCAAAAAATTAACATCACGAAATAGCACCATGTTAACAACTCTATTGTTCAAAGAAATCAAATTAACATCTACATTTAATAGTCACGATGATCCTCCTAATCATGGAGAGATAATGTATCATCTAAATTATTATGGGTTTTATCTTCCTCATCTGATGAGAACCCTTCAATCCATTCATCCTCACTGTCCTCATTTCCAAAGTTTATAGGAAATGGGAAGTCATAACCATTAAGAAAAGTAGGTTTGAGTTATTATTCAATAAAAAAGAGTTATTATATTCCTAATTAAAGATCCCCAGAAAGCAGAGGCTTTGTTGGCTTCATTATGCTTCTAGACTTTAGGTAAAATAAGATTTACCCTAGGACCTTGAGCTTAAGTGTGAACTTAGGAGACCGTTTTGAAACACATTATCAGCAACTGAGGATGACTAATAAAGTTAGGTTCATTTGGCTGGACATAAATGATTATATGATTACTTGTACATAACCTCGCGACAGCATTTATGGAAGAAAAAATGGGGTACAGATGATATAAAAATAAAAAAATTAAAAAAAACAGTGGTTATTAAACGGGAAATTTTCCAGAAATACAAATTATTGTTAAGGTATATTTTTAAAACATATATAACAGAATTAGGAATACCTTTTGAGTTGTAATACTGATTCTCAATGTCAACATCCTGTTCTTCTTGCTCCTCCTCCGAGTACTCAAATCCATAATCTTCCATGTCAGCATCTATAAGAACCAAAACCAAAATTACCAAATAAGTTTTCCATTGAACACCTCAAAGAAAACTATAAAAATAAAGGGATGGGAAAAAAATACTTTGTTTGGTATGAATGACCCATGATTTAAACATGACGTACTTATGTAATCAAGATGGAAGTGTAAATAATGGATAGTTTTATTCATGACTGGTACTCCAACAATCACCCACTTTACAAATTAACACTCACCATGTATAATAACCACAAGGAAAAAAACAAAACTCTACTACCATAGAGCTTAAGTGTTCAATCAACACAATATTTTGAGAACAATCTATAATCAGAGCTTCCATTTAAGCTCCTTAGACTACTGATATACAATTGGCAACAGTAAATATCTTTGACCAAATCTAAATTTTCAATTCCAAAAGGACTAAAACAAAACAATACATGATGAGAATCCACAAAAACCTTCTCATACACTCATCTAATTAGACAAAAGATACCCACAGAAGCTCAGAGCACTACTGTGCTCCAATTGCTCGCTCTAGGAACTACCGAGTTACTCAGTTTCAATTTTCAACATGCATATACTTCACCGATAATGCATTCAGATTCAAAAACCTATTATGCATCATCTGTATGAATTTTCGATTCGATCAATCAGAGTAATGAAGAATCAACAATTTTTTTTATAAAAAAAAATATACGAGAATAAGCATATAAAACAAAAAGGTAAGAACTTACCGGAACCCATGACAGCGACAGAAGAAGAGTAGATCGAGAGAGGGTTGTAGACGAAGGGGTCGAATTGATCGTCGGCTTAGGGTTTCTGCAAGCGAAAAGCTCCAAGTTCGTCGAAGCAGAGAGTGTGTGTATTGTTTTGCCGAGAAATTGGTCCAACTGTACGAGATACCCGGATTATTTATTTCGGATTTTTCTTTGCCCCGCCCACTCGCAACTCGACGGGTCTTCTTGCTCCGACCCGGATATGGATGGGTTTCTCAATTTATTTATATTAAGTCTGTGTTTGGATTAAAATTTTGATTAGAATGTGAGTGATTTTCGCTACAGCTGTCAATTCTTTTGTTCTTGTTGTTATGCAATGTTATGAGTAATTTCAAGGAAAAAGTCCTTCAGAGGTCCCTGAACTATTAAATTTGTTCTGTTGGGGGCTTCAACGTTTATTTTGTTCCGCTCGAGTTCAAATTTATGTTTTTTTGTTCTCGCGAAGGACATTCGGGCAACGACATCGTGAACTTCTTCTTCTTCGTGGACAGTGGCGGACGTGAGGACAATCGAAGAGAGAGAGAGAGAAGGAGCAGAGGGCTCGCCGGGGTGAAGGATCACGGTCTCGCTCTCCAGATCTGGCGAGGACTGGATCTCCGGCGAGCAGCAACGGACGTCGAATGCCTCCTCTTCACCGGATATGCTCGGTCTGATACCTCTTCCGTAGCTTCTCCATCTTCTGGCGGCACTGGACAATGGTCTTGGGAGAGGAGGCGTTGGGACCAGAACAACAGAGGGAGTAGAGGGGAGGAGGACGGATGAGCGATGACGGCGGAGGGAAAGAAAGGGGACGGGAGGGAGGGAGGAGGAGGAGTACATATTTGATTAATTGATTGCTTAATTCTTGCTATGGAAATGTGAGAACGAGGATGAAATTTAGTATTAATCAATATACTTCATCATTGCGTTATGGTTCTGGATTTGATTTTTGATGCTGAGCTAAAACTTCAATGAAATGCTTGTGGAATGAAATCTGATATTCAATTTAGGTAGTTGAATGTGTAGATGCCATTTGAGATTTGTGGTGATTTAAGCACTGATAGTTTTAAAACTATTTGTCTAATTATTTTCAAAGATAGATTATGTGTGATTGGGTGAGTTGGTCAGTTGTCGGAGGAGATGGCGGTTGACTTTGCTAGAGGATTTCCGGCTGCCTGCAGTTCACCGGGAGAGAGTTGTTGAAGATGATTCAATTAAAACAATTAAAAAGTATTAAGGGCAAAATAGTAAAATCACATATTTTAATTGTTTTTCAATTTAAATTTAACATCGTAAGTTAAAACTAACGGATTCTGTCAGTTATTTGACGGAATGTCCTTCGTGAGAACAAAAAAACATGTTTTTGGACCCGAGCTGAAACAAACTAAACGTTAAGAACCCCAGCGGAACACTTTTGATATTTCAAAGACATCTGAAGGACTTTTTCCTAATTTCAATGGTTATTATTTGTTCAACAAAATTAAAATAGAAATTGTTCAAAAATAAAATTGATCAAATTACTCACACTTTTATAAATAGGGCAAATTACAGTAAACCCCTACGGGGTTGGCATTTTGCCCAAAACCCACTTTAGAGATCTGCTTAAGCAAAAAACCCACCAAAACTTGTAAAAAATATATTTTGTTATAACACCGTTAGTCTATTAAACAAAATGACTAAAATATCCCTAGTTTAGCCAAACAAGCACAGCCAAACAGGTCCTTAGCTTGAATTAAAATAACTTAAAAATAAAAAATAAAAAAAAGATGAACAACCGCTAATGTTCCTCGAGCTCCAGCTCCGGCCTCATCACCATCTCCGGCCAGATCTAGAGTGGCGGAGACCTCAGCGACCTCGAGCTCGCCGGAATTAAGCATCCCCACCTCCCATACCCATCTCTATCTTCATCTCTAAACCCCCAATAACCAAACACCTTGAATCTCCAATACCCAGATCAACTCCCACTAAACAAAATTTGAAATTCCAAAAATCAAACACCTTGCTATTTTCCCAAAATATTCAAATCCCATAAATTAAAATAACAACAACATCTTGCAAACCCCACATAGCTCCTCTCTCTCTCTCTTTTTTTAATCGTTTTCACATCCGCGTCCCAGCTAAAAGTCTAGATCTCAGAAGCAGCAAATCTAACCTGGCAAAAAGACCAA
>JAYMTA010004403.1:0-12679 GCA_036897625.1 Pelargonium cotyledonis | reverse complement strand
GTTGGTGGGGGGTGCAGGTGAAGGGGTCCGGTCCGGTAGGTTACTAAAGGCGCGACCCGAGGAGGGGGTGAGAAAGAGGTTGCTGAGGACCGAAGGTCCTGTGCTAGGGACTCGACCTCTAGTTGCATCCCTATTCCGACCACATCATAGTGCCCTACTGATTTGCCACGGTTTCCCATTTGTAAGGATAGCTTGGCCAGAGTGAGGGCAGCTCTAGAGTCCGAGGGCGTTGAAAGGACGTCCCAATCCATCAAGAAGTTGCACATTCACTTGGTTGGGGTGAGCTCCTCTCTTCTTGACTATTTTTTCTTCTTATCCAGCTTCTTCATTCTTCTTATCCAGCTTCTTCATCATTTTTCTTGTGTTCTTTTGCAGATTATTGGGTTGCTCCATCATTCTAGAAATGAACAACGAAGAAGATCATCTTCGAGGTGTTCATGGGAAGGGTCCTCGGAACTTGCTAGCACAAGGACGAGTAGCTTGAGCTCAGGGTGGATACCTAAGGAGACACGAGTCCTTTTGGGTGGTGTTCGTGATCATTCAAGTTCATCCATCGATGTGTTTATGAAACACAAAATTCGGGCAGCTTGTTCTTGGATTGAACAACGCGACCCAGGTGGACTCAAAGATGGCGAGTTCATGTCTTCAACCTCAAGACGAAGGGATGGATGATCATACCGATGTTTAAACATCAATGGCAGCAACCTCAATCAACTTAGCAGTATGACAACAAGCCTCCATTGTCAAAGGTATTCTCTAAACAACTAGCTAAGACGTTCTAGGAGTGATTCGGTTTAAGGTAGTTCTGTGGAAAAATTTTGTTATTCTTCCGCTTTACTTCCATAGAAAACCCTTCACTCACGCCAAGACCCAGACCAATGTCCATGCGAGACGCGCCCAAGCCAATGACAGCTCTTTGGCCTTTCACGTCGTCCATGCACGCCCTCCGTCCTAAGACGAACCAAGGCGCCCATGCCAACAAAGTCCTTGACACACAACCATGATGAGTCCTCGCAATGGACCATCGTCCGAGTTGTCTCGGACACGCTTCTACTCTCAAGATCGCCCCGGCCACGCATGAGACTCATCAAAGGCTTGGGACGCTATCCTGCGTGACAGAGGCTTCCAAGGTTTTTATCGCCCGCTCCTGACTCACGAGACGGTGCAAGGGGTTGGCCGCGTCCGACCTGCGCGCAACGCGCCATCTAGCTAATCAAGACTCCAAGCCTCTCAATTGGGGTCCACTCAGTTTCGGCCAATTGCACGGCAACGCGTGGCACTCAAATGGGGTTAGTATAAATAACCATTTTCATATGAAGAAAAGGATCTATCTCAAAACTCTCAATTTCACTTCTCTCTCAACTTTCTTTCTCTAAAAGCTCTTTAGAGTCCTTGTGGTCATCTTCGTGGATTTACTCTCACGCCTGAGGCGGTGTCCCGGAACCACAACCCCCCGTCATCGTTCTTTGGTGTTTTGGTCCCCATATGTGATAGGTACCCCAAGCTCAAGTGTTCTGGACCGCCAAGCTACGTGGATGGCCAAGTAGAGGTCCTCAATTTGAGAGCTTCTCACTTAGAGAGCTCCGCGCTAAGAGAGCTGCTCGCTTCAAGAGCCCTGCGCTCAAAAAGCTCCCCATTCAAAAACGTTGTACGCTCTCATGATAGCGTCCGTGAATCCACTTGTTCTGTCCTCCGTCCATGATCGGACAAGTCAAGTATCTAAGCTCCGCGCCAAGAATCACGCACCAACCACGTCCATAAGTCATGTTCCAAACAATTCGCTTCAGGAGTCTCGACCACGTAAAATAGGTGCTCCATTTCTGTTGGTGTGTCGAACCAACAGGATGGAGACCGAGACTAAGACCTGACTTGTGACACCGGACAACCAAAGTTCACCCGTGACAGGTAAACCCAAAATTATAAATAGGGGCCCCAGGCATTCCGGAAAAATATATGATTTTATATCATTTGAGCACTCATAAATCGAACCGAAAACTCTCTCTATGTGTTCTTAGAGTTTTCATCATGTTCTTCGTGCGTTCTTCACTTTTCAAACGATCCACGAAGCTGTGATTTAGTCTCAGTTTCTATAAACTTGTTTGTGTGAGATTTTCATTCTCACGCCGGAGGCTGTTTTCTGGAATCACTCCTAGGACTCAGCTTAACGGTGCGCTACCTTGCGCAGAATTATTCAGGACTTGGATTGCTGACGTCACTGACATCAAGACGAACCTTAAATTGGAATTTAACTCGGACCTTGACTTGGACCCTGATTGGAATTTGGATCATACCCTTGACCTTGACTTTGGAAAAGAAGAATTGAGACGACGCCGTACCAAACTTGTAATTTTGATTTAGAAAACATAGTCTAATAAGAGGTGTGTTGTACCATAAAAGATGAAATAAAAATCTCACTCTATCTATCTTAGGAGGATTTAAAATATTGTTCATGAGCAATAGAATGACAATGACAATAAGAATGAAATATAAATGAGAGAATTTTAATTCAAACAACATCAATGAAAATTACATTCTCATCACTAAACCAAAATTCTTTATTCAAATGCTACCATAATGCAAACATACAACTTCAAATTTCATTCTTATTTTGAATAATGATTGTCACTTCTAAACAAAAATTCTAATTCTGACGTTGCTTCAGTTTATGAGATCTATCTTAACCCTTAACCAAACAGTCCAAACTATAAGATACAAGTTTCCTTCACTGTTAAAACATGAACTAAAAAAGTCCCAATAAGTCTAAATTAGTAGCTGCAACTACAACTATTTGGTGCAAACTATTACAAATTTGATTCAACTTTTGCGGATGACACTTGAAAGAGCTCTTTGACATTATATGGCCCTGTGATATGAGGAGCTCCACTCCACATTAGTTGTGCCAAATATCTATTTGCATTTTCAGTGGTATGGGCATTATCAAACCAAACATACTGATTAGGATTGTTGCATAAGTAGTATTCTTCAATCCCTCTTTTTCCTCCACAACTACTATATCCTCTGTATGGTCCACTTCCACAACATGCACTCTTACCTTCCTTAAATCCTTCAACGAAAAATAACCAACACATTAAATTTGAATAACAATTATGAGTAAAGGGGACAAAGCCCAAATGCATGTCGTAACATTTAACAAGAAACATGATGTTTTTAAAATAATATTTGAGTGTTACATGAAAACTTTAGAAAACCATAAAATCGTCTACTTTTCATCTCCTCTATTTGTTGTCATGAGTTTTATTACAACTTTTCAGGTTAACTTAGGCATATCCAAATCCTATGCAACTCTTAATGAAATGACACCATAAGAGAACATTACAAATTGAGAACACTAGTGGTTTTTTTTTTTAATGTAAAATCAGAAACATCAAAACAGAAGATAAAAAACTAATGAAGTTGCACAACAAGTATGTATAACTCTTACTCCAAACCCTAACTCAAAATAAACCTAAAAAACAGTACAAAATTTCTAAAAAGTATTTATAAACGAAAAACCTAAAATGCCCTCCAAACAACCACATAATGCGAAAATGCAATCTAAACACTCTAAAAATCCGTATGGTTTTGTTCGTTGCCTTGTTTCGCTTTGATTGTGCGAAGTTCGGCCAAATATGGCAACAAATATATCAAAACAATTCACACCTATCATCTTTTTCTAGCTTTTGTGCCTATTTGCAACCCAATATTCAATTTCATATATTTAGCTACATGTATTCTTGCCTTATAGAATTTTCCCTAGACTTAACCACCCCACACTAATCATATTTCTAACATTCTCTCCAATCTTATTCTTTTACATTAGATGTTCAAAGTATTACCGTAGTTTGATGGCTGATTCACTAGTTCGCCAAGGGAAGTATAGTAATCAAATATCGAATGCTTGAATCCCGGTAAATCTAGTGCAAACTTTTGCATCATTTCGGACAAAGCTATGTTATGTAGTTTTGCCATTGCTGAAATTTCCTTGACACATTCGCTACTTCCATTGTTCATTGTTTTTAAGCCCGGTATGCAGCCCAGAGGACCTGCATTCTGAAATGCAAATTTCCTTCCTCCCATGTTATATATTTCCTGCATAAACAAAAAAATAGAATTAATTACGGATTACTGCCCAATTATGATGTCTCAAAACACTTCAAAAATGTTCAATATTCATAAAATTTACATCTAATATGTTTTCACTTGGCTTGTAAAATACCAATTAATTGACTGCAAAAAAATATTCACTCTCTCATTATTTGAACATGACACAATGTCTTATTCTTATTTTCTGGAAATACCATTGCAATATCAAAAGAACCCTAACCTAATTCTCATTTGACATCTTTCAATTTTCCAATTTTTCTCAAAATTTTTGGATGCAAGTATGTTAAATAAGATATCAGAGTATCACGTACTAAACACATGCTAAAAGAGAACTAATTTATTCATTCAAATGGATTGTTAATAGATGATGTGTAAATTTTAATAGAAATAAAAATAAATAGTTATGTAGTAGTATATATGAAACACTGTTTTGTCCGTAATTATCCCTTAATTATAACATTCTAGCATCAATGTAGTTCAATTCAGTGATGAGAAAATAAAACATTACGATATCCTTACTTGGATTGCGAGAGTCAGGTTTCCAATGACAATCCCTATATAATCTCTCTGTGTAGAATCGGACACGCTGGGATTTTCCCAGGGAAAAGTGAAGTAATCGTTACCTCCAATGCTGAATAGGTAAACAGATTCCATGAGCAACTCTTCTGCCTCTTTATCACCTAGTTTTTGCTTCAACTGTTGCTTCACTTTCTTGAAATAACTTAGTTGTAGCTTCAGATGTATCTAACAAAGAAGCATAGCACAAAACATGAAACCTTAGCTTGTTTTGAAACTTCTCTGCACAATGGGTCATTCTTGTAATTTATAAGAAACGAAATAGGCTACATACTTTATTTGTTTTGGCAGGTCCTAGTGAAGTTTAACTATCATTTATTGTTTCAAAATTTACAGGGTAGTGCCTTGCCTCCAAATGAGGGACACTTTCATTAAAAAATTGTCCCCAGCGAGTGTCATTAATTTAAGAAGTAAGTTAAGCCTGAATTACAAACAATTTAGTTGATAACAAAACATGTATGGTACAAGAAAGTTCAACCATAAGGTCCATAACTAAATTATCTTTTACAAACACTTATTAGGGCAAGCGGTTGTTGATTTCACTTGATCCCTAAAGGTCTTAGGTTCAAATCTTGGTGTTTGTATGATTGCTTATAATTAAAAAAATAAATTATCTTTGAAGAACATTTATTTTAAGACAAAAAAAAAAGTATATTTCATGTTTGAAACTAATGGCATTAGAATTGAATTGGATTGATAGATTCAATCCATTCTATCTAGTTATTCAATCATCAAAACTGATGAAGCGCTTGTTTAACTCGGGTCAAAGAAAACACACTAATTGTCTCGTCTTGTCAACGTTCTAAATCTAAGTGTTACTCGTCGGTGAAGTCCGTCGACCTGTGACTTGCGATGACAGACACACCAAAGACCGATGACCTAGAGGTGTTTTCGGGACATCGCCTTAGGCGCGAGAATAAAATCTCAGCCGAAAGATTGAATTGAAACACGCAAGTTCAGAAACTATTTTTAGTTAAAAATAATTTGTGGACCAAATTCGATTAAAACACAAAAGTTCCAATACCAAATTGGATCTTTTACGTATGTAGAAAATAATTAATCTAAATGCAAAAGCAACCAATATTTTTTTCCCAACTTTTAGTTACTAAATGCACAAATTCAAAAGTTATCAGTGTATTATAAAATATATAATTATTCACTTTTGAAAGTAAAATGGTAAAGAAAAGAAAAAAGACAATGTAGCTTACTGTTCCTGGATGAGTTTCAAGGAGAACACCAGCTCCTGCAGATGCAAAGTTAACCCCATATCTAAATTCATCCAAACCAGGCTCCAGATACGCTCGGATCATCGGCAGCTCCGCGTATTCAGCTGCCAAAAACAACAACAATCACGAATCACCAATATCTATTTAAGAAATTAAAGTTTGACCATATATACCAATAAAATCAGGGACGACCCGGCCATCAGAAAATCTGCCAGTCGAGTTGTCGAAAAAAGTTTCACCGTAGGGCCAAAAATCAGCCCGGTTAACGGTTCCTCCGGCGATGTAGTTGTTGTTTCCGGCGTCGAACAGAGAGTCTCCGAACACGAGCAGAGCCGTCGATTGGTCTGCGTGATGCTCCACGATGTGAGCATTGCAGCTACTAATTAAGATCACACTGATGAGGATCAGAGCCACCATAAAGTGAACACTCAAATGAGCCAATATTTCTGATGAAAGAGAATGGGAGATCGATGAGCATTATTTTGGGGAATGGTAAAGGTTTAAGGTTGGTAGAATACAATGATGCTTTGTCACTTTTCGACACGAGACGGAATATACTAATTAATTACTGCTACATGGTTGAAGATTCGTTAATGTCTTAAATTAATATAGAGTTGGAGCGTATCTCGAGTAGCTAGTCATGTGGTCCTGTATATAATAGTAAAATCATTTACGTACAGTATATTATACAATAGTAATCCATCTTAAAATAACATTAACTTGTGAACAAATTTGTTTGTATTTTTATGAACATGCATGTGTTGTAATAATTTTAAATGGCGATGACTAATTATATATGATAAGACATCTGGGCCGGAAAGATGTCATTAAAAACCAAGTGGTTCACTCAGTGGATGTTGCAAAGAAAATTTCTAGCTGAGAGCCTACTTGCATTCTCTGTTACTATCCGAATAATATATATATATATATATATATCACTCGTTTATGCATGTGTGGCTTGACATGAAAAACAGTTTGCACATAAAAGAATCTTCAATATGTATCACAGAGCCACAGTATAAAAAATTAATATAATACATCTCGTGTCAAAACGTCTTTGTACTCTACCAAAGTGCACCTCAGAATTATTGTTCATCTCCTCGTTTCATCTCTAGGCTCTATCAGAAAAGAAACATCAGAAATGGCTCATTTGAGTGTTAATGTCATGGTAAGTCTGATCTTGACTGTGATCATGGTGTTAACAACAATGACAATTAGTTTGTGCCATGCTCACATCCAGCACCACCACACAGACCAATCTGCAGCTCTCTTCGTATTCGGAGACTCTCTCTTTGACGCCTTAAACAATAACTATATCCGCGGTGGAACCACTAACCGGGCAGCTTTCTTTCCTTACGGCCAAACCTTCTTCCACAACTCCCCTGGCAGATTCTCTGATGGCCGTGTACTTCCTGATTTTATTGGTATAGACTTAACATAACATCTAATGTAATATCTTGAAATTAAATTTGTGAGCAAAATATATGTATTTAAAATGATACAAATGATTCTTGATTGTTCTTGTTTTTTCGCAGCTGAATACGCTAAGCTATCGATGATTCCACCATATCTACTGCCTGGTTTGAATCAATTCACTTATGGAGTCAACTTTGCATCTGCAGGAGCTGGTGTTCTGCTTGAAACTCATCCGGGACAGTAAGCATTACATACAAGTCTTAATTTTACTTGCTTTTCTAGTTTCTATCTTTAAGCATTACCATAGTTTTGTGATCTGTTTGTTTGTTAGATACATCTGAAGCTGCAGCTAAGCTATTTCAAGAAAGAGGAGCAAAAGTTGAAGAAGGAACTTGGTGATGGAAATGCACAAAAGTTGATCATGGAATCTGTTTACCTATTCAGCGTTGGAGGTAAAGATCACTTCACTTTTCCCTGGGAAGATCCCAATGTGTCCGAGTCGACGCAGAGAGATTATATAGGGATTGTCATTGGGAACCTGACTCTAGTAATACAAGTAAGAAGACCAAAATATTTATTCCTAATTCTGACTAAAACACTACATGAATTGATGTGTTATATATGCAGATGATAGATTGTTATAACTAAATATCAACTTCTTGTTTGTTTATGCAGGAAATATATAACATGGGAGGAAGGAAATTTGCATTTCAGAATGCAGGTCCTCTCGGGTGCATACCGGGCTTGAAAACAACGAACAATGGAAGCAGTGAATGTGTCGAGGAAATTTCAGCAATGGCTAAACTACATAACATAGCTCTGTCTGAAATGATGCAAAAGTTTGCTCTAGATTTACCGGGATTCAAGCATTTAATATTTGATTACTATACTTCCCTCGACAAGATAGTGAACAAGCTATCAAACTGTTGAAATAGTAGGCCCCACCACTTTGTAAAGGAAAAAGAAAAATTGGAAAAACAAGTTGCTTTCGGTGGAAAGAAGAGAAATAAGGGGATGATGTTCCACAATTGCGGCTATAATTGTGGAATACTGCCGTGAGCCTCTTGCTCATCTCTCCTATAAAAGGGAGTTGAGTACTCGACAGATATCATCCCAGAGCAACAACAATTCAAGTGTTCTCTCCCAATAGAGTGTAGTATATTTGAGAGTGTTTCTCCTAGTTTCAAGAGAGAGGTGTCTAATTGTTCTCTCCTTGTATAATTAGAGAGAGTGTTGTATCTCCAAATTTATACTGAAATTCTTCTGTCTTGCCCGTGGTTTTTACCCTTATTATTTTGGGGGTTTTCCACGTAAATTCGGTGTCCAATTTTGCTTTCATTTTTATATCATATCTCTAAATATTTGTCCATCGGGTCGTTTCTATCCTAACAATATTTTCCTAAGGCTTTACTTTGTTATGCTTTCTTTCCATTTTTTGGGTGTATGTTCTTGTTTCTCTCTTCGAAGCTTATGAAAGTACATTTTCGCTGATAAAAAAGAAGAAGAGAAATATATGGTAGATCACAACCAAACTAACTAACTTATATGACATGTATATATCTTGTGCCTCTCTTTTTTTCACTGCCGTTTTGAGAGTTTGCTAGGACTTTTGTTTTGCTACAACTGCTTTTGATTTTCAAAGTGGCGGCACTCTCTTAAATTTGCAGACAATAAATTGCGGTCATTCTCGTTATGATAGTGATGAGTCTTGCTTTGGTAGCAAGTTCTAGGTTGTTTAAGATTTAATTTGTAGTGTAGTGTAGATTCACAATATGTTTTCTTTTATTTGTGTGCGCGAAAGGCAAAAAGAGGCGGGTTGCAGAGAAAGAGAAAGTGACTTGAAAGGTGTTCGTTTCACAGGGTTGTGTATGCATATTTGAACGGAACAATTACAATTACAATATGATATATAATGTTTGAGATGGATACAAGAGAGCAAATCGTGCGCCCTTAACAGAGATACAAGCTTATTCAACATACAAAGACATAAATAACACTGAATTCAGGAATAAAAAATCAACCTACCTTAATTATGGTACAATACATGGAAGCAACCTGATATGCTGAGAGACTCAAACCTAAGATCTCTATGGGAATCCGAAGCGCTTAATTAACCGCTTGACCCAACCTGCATTGGTGTAGCTATTCCTTCATCATCAAGACATGCCTTTTGAGTCCTGGAATATGTATGTTTATCACGTAATGCCTCCAAATTACACTGGTTACGTCGAAACCAAAGTTGATCATCTCTCCTGCTGACATTTCTTCATTCAATTTATGGGTATTCCCATTGTCAAACCTACGCGCGTGCGCACGAACCATTCATTTTATTTCAAATAACTACACAAAACAATAACTTACTTAAATGTAATGAAACTTACCATCCTTTGAAGAATGTGTATGGTTCATACAGCTCTGCCATGTGAACTAGATGTTCTACTTTCTTCTTGCGCAACTTTTCCATCCTCCGTTGGCCCTTCAGGTCTGAATTTGTTCCCTCCACATCCTCACTTTGCTTAACTATTTCATTTGAGATGTACGAGGAAAATTTATCTATTGAACTCAGGAATTTCATTTCTGAGATGCCAATTTCCTTCCCCTTAACGTCCGTCAGCGGAAAAGAATAGAAATGGTCACAAGAAAACTTGAAAAGTTGATTTAAATCAATTGGATTGACAACCGAAGAGGCTATATGGAACACATTTAGCTCTGGTTTTGCTGCAATTCCATGCTTTGCCATAGCTGCTATTATTGCATTCACAACCATGTCTGCAGGTACCTATATATACATAAATGGTGCATATATGCATGCAATTAACATATAGTTAAAGAATAGTCAATTTAGTCACGTAATACTTTAAACTGAAAGACTAACCACATCAACAGGGGCATTGGGGTTAACAATGAAACCGGGAAGTATGCCTTTGCCATAAGATAAGATCAAAGGGTCAATCATTCTGTTTCCTTGTATCCAACCCGGGAAAGGCTCTGCGTAAATGCTTTCAACGACGCTGGGACGCACAATCACCACCGGTATCTCTCCGGCTCTCATGCTGTTTATTACCATCTCCCCTATCGCCTTTGAGAACACATACACGTTTTGCCATCCATACTTTCTCGCCCTATCATAATATTAATTTACACTCATTCCGTCAGTCCTAAATTTGATATATTCATATATGTTATTGATTTAGTATGTAAAAAAAGACTATTATACATTCACCTTTCCAAACCCAAATCCTTCATTGTTTGAGTCGCTTCTTTTTCATCGACAGATTGTAGTGTCTCCGAAGCCAGTTTGGTTTCATAATCCAAATCCAAAACAGGCAATGTTTTTTTGTTCGTGTGATGACTCTGAAATGATCCTCTCCCCTGCTATACTCTGCCCCATCGAGAAAGGCTTCTCCGCAATTACTCCTTCTCTTTCCCCATTGGCATAAGCTGCGTATGTAACAATTACGTAACGATCAATCAAGTTTGTTAACAAAACTTGTGTGTAATCATCCATATAGCTTTACATACCAGTTGATATATGCAAAAAAGGCACAGTTTATTGCATTTCTTGGCAAAAGTCATGAGTCTAGCAGGTCCTCTTGTATTTGTATTCAAGGCAACATCGAACCTGCATGTATCCGTATGTTTATTACAAATTACAATACATATATTAAATGTCCAAAAAAGATACATGCAGGTTCGATGTATCTTTGGCCTTAATTAACAGGTATAGCTTTTCCAAATCTGGTTGAGTCCTGAGCATCTTCTCCACTAAAACTGCAAAATAAACATATATTTATTCAAATCTTGTTCAGTACAAAGATACAAAGAGTCAAGTCTTTTATTTACCTTTTCAAGTCTCATATAATATCTATTATGCATAAATATTTTTATTTACTGATTTTGAACTCAATTTTTTTGTTCGTTTTTAATTTAAAATATTTTATCAAATCATATTTTATAATTTCTTCAAATTTTCACCAGAAGACTAAAATATAGATATAAAAAATGTTTCCTACTAGCTATAGCTAGACAGACTCTTAACATTTTAATTTACATAGTTCCTTTTACATTTTAAGACTATCTACTCCCTGTGCATCTATATATTGTTCTATATAAGTAAACATGTCAAATATGTTGTTGGCTTGCGGGTCAAAATCAGTTTGTCTATTTAATTCAAAGTGTAAGTTTATAATTTTGAACTTGTATAAAAATTTGTTATTTTTGGCTCAATCTGTTAGGTTGCAAGCTAAGCGGTAGGGAAGGCAATTCAACCTGAACTTAACTGAGACCCAATGTCCCCAACCCGAATGGTGCACATGGCTGGGATTTTTTTGCGGGGACGGGGCTAGAAAAAATTCCTTAAACGGGGAACGGGGCAGGGATGGGGTAACTATACCCCGCCCCGCAATGAACCCGATATATTAAATAAGTAATATAAAAACATATTTTTATTCTTATGTTAGTACTTAGATGTGAATTATATTTAATTTTGGTCGATTCAATTTCAATGTATGTATAAATAAATAATATTATAATGTTGTGTATGATTAATACTCTATTTAATATTTTTCAAAAAAAAAATTATAGCTTTTTTCCAATTATATAATATAAATATTTGATAAAACGGGGCGGGTTACGGGACACGGAGAATCTCCATCCCTGAACAGGGCAGAGCATGGGACGGGGATAAGATCCCAGAATAGGGTACGAGGTGGGGACGGGGATCACTAAACCCACCCCGTTGCCACCCTACTAACCCGCCCCATTGCCATCTCTAGGGATGGCGCAATGGTCAAGACACACATCTTCACGTGAACGGTCGTGAGTTCAACTTTCATTGCATCGGATAAGATGTGGTTATGAGTTGAAAGGGGAGAACTACCCCCTATTATATACAACTGATAAAATATAAATAATAAATAACGAGTTGTGTATTCCTTTTATTTACTCACTAATCAAATCGGAAACTTAACGGTTTTTGAGCTCAATGATTTGTGAGTAATGTTATGTGCCTGTCATATAAGATTGTCACTTATAAATTTTAGACAAAAATCAGTGGGCACCCTTTTCAGCCCGACCCGCCCGATTAAAATGCATGCGAGTTTTTCAGCTCCGCCACAGACCGCTCGGACTTGGCCCGAACCCAACCCTATTAGCCCCACGGTCTGTGCGAACTTGGCCTGAGCCTAGCCTGCGGTTTGTATTGTCAGGTTTAGAAAAACAATACGAGTAGAATCGTACGTATTTAAAATTTTTTTAAAGAAAAATGCTATTTGTCCCAAATTTGTACAAAATTTGTTGTACAAAATGATGTGGCAGCTTATGTGGCGAAATGTAATTCTTATTTTTCTAGTTTAATA